>JBANCZ010000211.1:0-13628 GCA_037040025.1 Sphaerogastrella javana | reverse complement strand
GGAGGAAACAGAAAAGACGGGGGGGGGAGGTGCGAGGGGGGGGGAGGAAAAGGGGAGAGGTCTGAAAGAAAAAAAAAAAAAAAAAAAAAAAAAAAAAAAAAAAAAAAAAAAAATACAGAGCAAGCTGATAAACTGTAAAACATTACGAACAAGGCTTTCTTAATGATAGCAGGGTCTCAAATAGACAGGCAAAAAATAATAAAAATAGAAAAGAAAAACTGAAAAAATGCCTTGATTGACACTGGCATATACATTTTTAGGTCAATTTTCAAAGTGATGAATATAATTAGAGCTTGCTTTGCCTGTATTGAAGGGGCTAAAGATGACGTGGAGTGGAAATTAAATATGGAAAGTAAAGACTATCTTTAAATGTGCATGAAATTGGGTAGCTAAAGTTATTTGTCTATTATTCAAGAGAAGATGAAAATTTTTTAGAGTTGTTCTTCAAATTATTCAATACTGCCCTGAAATTATTCTTACCTAACTGTGTGTAGTTTGCTTCAGAAGGAATTTGAATTCTATTCAAAATTCCAGACCATAGCTCTCACTTCATAAACTATATTGAAAATTGCATGTTCAAACACTTAGAAATACTTGGAAGCGATGGAAATTGCTAATTCAATAAAATATGCAGCGCATTAGACTGTTTCTGCTACACTCTCTATCAAATGCCAACTCCCTGTGGCCCCCTTGTGCCGCTTCATGCTAACTTATGCCCCCTTTTGCCCATCTTTGAGTTAAGTAAACTTTGTTGAAGCCAATAGTAGGTAGTCAAGATGCTGCACAAATGAAAATCAATTTCTGTAAGTTTAGTGAATTTGCCAAGGAAATGGAACGGTTGCTATCCAATACGATTTTGACTAGCAAACGTTCTACTATATATTGTTTGTTTGTGTTGTATATGTGTGGATGTGTTGCAATAATAAACGTATAGCAAAAAAGTTTATCGCTGGGTAAAAATCTATTAAGAAAGTTTTGCCACAGCACAGCAGTTTTGCTTTGCTTTTTGTTTCTTCATGCCACAGACGCACACAAAAGTCAAAGATGCGAAGATGCTGCAAAAAGTTGCAGTTGTTGCCGTTTTGCGCTGCTTTTTGGCATTATGAGTTAGTTCTTGGCAAGTTGACTATAGATAAGTGTTAGCGATATGCCATTGAAATTTTTGACTCAAACAAAACCCCCTTAACACACACATTTACAGATAGACAAGATAATAGAAAACTTGCAATTTGCCTTACCTTTTTGAGAAACCCCAAAACACCAAACCCTAAACCCAAAAAAAAAAAAAAAAAACTCAGACTTTGACTTCGACTCAGACTTGTGATAGAACTTTTGAGTTTACAATGTTCGTCGTATTTGTTTAAAACATCGTTGCGTTGACATCATTTGTGTGTTAAGTGAAGCAACACACAGAGCTTAAGCTTGTTAGTTTTCACAGCTTTGACATAGCTACTCAGAAGCATTGTGAAAATGGTTGGGAAATTGTTTTGTGACTCTTGCCACGAGGCATTCACCAATTGAGTTTTAATTAAGAAAGTTATGTTGGCAGTAGCATTTTCACTTATAATTCAATTTTCAAATACTATGATTACAAAGGCAAAACTTCAACTTAACATCAACTCCACTCCACCTTTCAGATCGCTTACTTACGCTAGTATTGACTAAGTGACTGAGTGACTGAGCGTGTGTAGGTTGGTGCCTGACTGTCAGTTGTGTATGTGTGTGTTTTGTCGAAAAAGAAAAATATAGAAACCATCAATGCCAGACATATCAATTGTCATTATTTGTTAGCATCAACTTCAAGAACAAGAACATACTAAAAGAAAATGCTTTTACACTTATACAATTATTATGGCGTCGAAGAGTCTAAGCAAGGTTCTCTAGCATTTTTCTACAGTCTAGCTAAATGGTTGCATACACTGCCAATCTAAGCTTTCGTTCCGTTATAAATATTCTTTATAAAAGTTCAATTAAAGTTCTAATGAAGCGAAACAAGTGTTTAATGTGATACTAAATGTACGAAAATAATAACAAAATTTGTTTGAATATTTTATTGATTATTTTATTTATATGAAAAGTGTAAATGTCCACTTTTCCATATTTAATTAATATTATTTTAATTGTATATTCTATTTTTTACAGATAACTAAAGCAGTGGAGGAAACAATGCTATATAACATTTTGTTTAAAAAAACCCAGAAAATGGTGAGTACTCTGTGAACAATCAATCCATAAAATTCTATAAACTTTTATGTATTTTGTTATCGAACACTCTCTCAACTATATCGCATAAAACCCGTTTGCATTAGTTTTGTTGAGTTAGTATAGTATATTTCAATATTCGCCATTCGTTGAAAACTTTTTCGTTGATTTTCTTCTTTATATTTCACCCGGTCGAACTTGAGAATGCTTTAAGGTATTGCTTTTATTGCTTAATACGCACGAAGCGTAAAAGTAGCGGCAAAAAAGTTGGACGTTATTGCATTTACTTTTTATTTGGTTTACTTTAAACTTTTTGTAGTTGTCTCTAACGGTACATTTTAGATTAGTTTAAGGGCTACCAATACAATTTTGAGGCGTGAAAACTTTTAGACTTCAATAGAAATTAAGCAAGTGATTATAAAGTTTGTGTTTTGTGAAGAACTTTTTTTATGTTCATATAGATTAGTAAATTCAATGAAATATGTATATGTTTTATATTATTTAATTATTTATTCAAAGGAATAAAAGAAACGTCTTGGCATTTTCTGTACTATTTGATAGAAAGGAAAGGAAACGAGAATCGTTTTGTGGTCTTGATATGTTTAGTTCTATGACACTTTGATGGCTAATGAAAGCATTGAAATCGAACTAAAAAACTCTTAAAGAAAAAGTAATAGACATAAACATAAATAAATAATAAGTTCGCATTAACAAAATGCGCCACTTGAGCGCCCAAAAATGATGCTCGAAACGAAGCTGGGCATGTCAACGCTAGAGCATTTTAAGGGCAGCCCTACAATTCGAAGGATGTAGAAACAGCGGGAGTTGAATAGTCCGACATGTACGTGACTCGACTCAAGTGTGAAACCACACAGAGAATCAAGGAGAGAATGTTGTAGAAAAAGAAAGAGAGGTAGATGTAGAGGGGTAGAGAGTGTGGTTCATTTGGGGGAAGTAGTAATTGAGTGAGTGAAAGCGAGACAGTGAAGCATCCTGACTGTGTGTGGATGTATCAAAAGGAAGGACATAACCAGGCCACGCATTCAACGCTTTCTGTGTGATGTGACCGGTGGGTGTATGTTTGTTTGTTTGCCCAACTCAACTCAACTCAACTCTACTCGAAGCCAGAGCCTGAAAATTGAGGATGCTGTATTAATGCTGCCCAAGTGTCAGTGTTGAGCATGTCCTTAGCAATGAGATACATGCGCTACCGTCAGTTCGTAACCATACCCAGGCCCAGGCCCAGACCCAGACCCAGAGACAGAGTCAGACCGATAGCCAGAGTCAGAGTTGGAGCTGCCAGGAGCATGTGTCTAGCTGGAACAGCCAAGTTAGCAGACATAACCAATGCAGGCATGATTGTTGTTGTTGTTGTCGTTGTTGTTAGTGTAGTTGTTGCCGTTGTTTGTTTGTTGGTTGTATTGTTGTTGGTATTGTGTTTATCTTAGTTCTGAAATGAAGATAAATGTTTCAATGTAAAGTTGCAGTGCTAGCGCCAACAACAACAAAAACAACAACAGGAACAGTGAAGTGTGAGTGACGTGAGCTAAGCTCAAACTACGAATAATACGTATATGAAAGTTTTGTAATGGCATTATGGAATTATATTATATGAGTGTATATATAGCATGCATATATGGCATATATGAATATCATAAGCTATCATAAGTAGCCGGATAATAAGAATGTAACCAGCTGGTGTTAGTGGGACTTAATGTCACGTTTCTCATATGTCAAATTAATAGTTCAAATGTGAAAATTATATACATAAATTTTCAGTAGAGTGATTAGGTTTATTGCAAGCGTATTTTATAATTATTACATTCAATGTGTTCTGTTTCAAAGATAAAAAACACACACAAAAAATGTAATAAAATATTGTTTTAAAATTTAAAAAAATTATTTAACATTCAGCAAAACAAGTTCTATCTTATTTTATATTTAATTATATTTTTTTTTGTTAATTTTTTTGTAAATACACTAAATTTAAATTCGGGTTGAAAAAACATATCATATAACGTATTGTTATAGCTGGAGGCGACGATTTCATTGCTGCGGCTCGTTAAATTGATTGAAATGTGCTAAAAATATTCCCAGTTTTGGGTCGGATATTTGATCGTATGTAAATGAAACTTTGTGGTCTACGCATTGTTTTTTTTTTTTTTTTTTGTTTCTCTTTTTTATTTTTATTGGTAATATCTTTGGATTGTCTATCTAAATGGCTATGCCAGAGTGTTTTGCATATTTTTGCTGCTGCTGTAGAGCCAAAGCAATATTAAAGTTTTATTATATTTTTTTCCATTTTTTTCAAGCGTTTCTGCAAGTGTTTTTTATTGTTTTGCTATGTTTTTCGCAATATTTGGGCATTAAATTTTCATGCCCAAACGGCGAAAGCAGTACATACTATATCGGATGTATGTATATAGCTCCCTCTTTCTCTCTTTCTCTCCCATACTCTTTCTCTGTTTCTGATTTTTGTGTTTGTGCTTTATTTTCTACACATTTTGTATTCATTGCGCGTTTTGCTATTTTTATTAGAAGATGCAATCCAAGCAAACCACAGCAACAACAGCAACAATAACAAAAATACCAACAAAAAATACCAACAAAAAAATAACATGAATGTTTATTTACATTGGCGCGAATGGAATTTTTTTTGTTGGTTCGGCTTCATCTTTTGTTTGCTGCTCTTACTTATCCTCGACTTTTGCTCCCAATTTGTATTATTTTTTTGGGTTATTTCTCTTCGTTTTTTATGGTTTGTGTGTATGTTGTTTTTTCTTTTTGGCGTTTCGGCTTTTTCGCGCCACTTGTTTGTTGGAAATTATTTCAGCATAATTTGACTCATTAAAATTCCATAAAAGGCGCAAAGAAGTTAACATATAATTGCTTTTTTAGCACCACAGCTCACAGCGTACAGATTATTTTTTATCGATAAGCATTGATTGCTTTGGTACAAAACAACAACAGCAGCAGCAGCAGCAGCAATAACTTCACAGAGATATAAAGATACTCATATACTCATATACTCAGATACTCAGATACACAGATGAGATACAGATACACAGAGATGCTTAGGAAAAGAGTCTGCGTTCATAATTAAAAATTGTGTCAGGCACTGTCTGTCTGGATGTCTGTTGATATCCTGCTGATTCCCTATGTATCAGGCAATTCCCTCTCTCATTCTCGATTCATATTCTTCCTCTCATTCTTATTCCCACTGCGTGTTGTGTATATTTCTCCTATTCTCAGCTTCTTGCCTTATATTTGTGCACACGTTGCATGCACATGTTTTGTTTATAGTATACATATATTTCTACATAATGTGCTGCAAACTGTATGCTGTTTTTGTGCAGTGTAGTTGTGAGTGCATGGCATGCTTGAAATTGTTTAAAACAATGCAGCCATGGCATATGGGCATTTGCCCTCATAAAAGGTTCAAATTCGTTTGGATTTAATAAATAGCTGACCTTACGGCTTGACTCTCTCTTTCTTTCTTCCTGTCTCCCAATCCCTCTCCAACTGTCGCTCCCTCTTTTTTACTCTTTCTCTCTTTTACTCTCGTTCTCTTTTGGTTTTGTTTGCTAGATCTTTATGTTTTTGGGCACTGACATCCACGCACGCGCACACGCTAACATTATTTTTTATTATTTTGACTTTATCTCGCATGCTTATCCATCACTTAATGCGCTTGTAACCCCAGTGGTTACACACCCCGTCTCCCCCATTCTCCTTTCCCCTTGGGCACTATGTGGGAATACGCCTATGGTTTGTGGGTTTTGCTGCTCGCTCACTCGTCTGATTATGATGACATTATTGGATGTGCCTCGGGCACCGAGCATCGAGCAACCAGCATCATTTGCGGTTGTGCATTGCGGCTTTTGGATCTGCCTCTGCCACAGCCTCTGTCACTGCCTATGCCTCAGTCAATGCATCTGTTGGTGCTGCTGTTGCTGTGGATGGTTGCTGCCTCTGGCTTTGACTTTGGTGTTGTGATGAGCCCGCCCTTGATCGCATAATTACAGAGGGGACTCGATATGTATGCTTTGCTCGTCTGTAGGTATTGCATTTGACTTTCGCTTCCTCATTTCCTCGGCTCATTTCGCTCTCTCTTTTTCTCCTTCTCTATCTATCTCTCTCTCTTTTTATCTCTCTTCCAATATATCTTTCTCTATCTCTTTCTCCTTGACTTACACAACATCTGCTGCAGTAGCTGCGCGTGTGAGTTTCGTATCGTCTGCCTCCGTTTGTGGTTCTTTGCATGAAGTATTAAAAAATACCCTTTAAAAAATTAAGAAAGGCATGTCTTAAGTTTGAAAATTATAAACAAAAAATTTTTATATAAAAAAATATAAAAATATTATAAAAAAATAAACATAAAAAAAGTATAAAAATAAATTTAAACAATTGGAATATAGTAATATTTGATTATTTTTATAAAATTCAATATAACATTACTAGTATATTAAAATTTAAGTATTACAATACAAATTTAAACAAATATAAATTTATATTAAATAATAAAAATTAAAAAAAAAAAATGTATAAAAAAGATGTTATAAAAACAAAATTAATCATTAATGGTATAAGAAAAATTCAATTTGTACTTTTATTTTCTTTTAAGATTATTCATTAAGGAATATTTGTATCCTAACTACAGAGTATTTTTCGGTCAACCGCTTTGTTTATGTAGTTTACTTTGCCCTTTGTTTTAGTGCTTTCGTTTTCTTTTTTTCTTATTTTTTTTAGTGCATTTCGCTGTCATCATAAGTTGACTTCAACGTTTTCATTTAATGCGCTTCATTTGTCGCTCTGCTGTGACAGTTTCATTTGTCGTCAGTTCATTACTCATTGAATTTGTTACAGGATCTGGCCACAGAGCTACAAATACTCGATATACGATAGCAATATATATACACCTATATACAATATATATATATGCTTCGAATTGTCACTAATTTATGTGCACATATTGACACCTTATGTTCAAAGTAGACAAAAGGCGTGGGATCGTTTCATAGTAATTAATAACAGTTTGCTTACCTTTGAGTCTTTATCTAAGGGTTGCTACACTCTAGGGTGTGTTAATACTTCCCAAAAATGAAATAAATGTATTAAATTGTATTCCATTTCTATTGGTAAATATTTAGTCTTCAAATTTTGGTTTAATGAACTTTTGTGAGGCCTGAATTATTGAAAGTGGTTTAATTAATTTGCAAGTTGTTGCTTAGTTCAACACTTTATACACAAATTTGAACTGAGTCTTACCACAAAATGTTAGCCAACAAATGCAATATCAGCCATATAATTTATGACAAATTATGTTAACTATAATGCTAAAAGCTTCAGTTGGAAATTGGAATAAGATCTTTACATTTTAGCCACACAATGTAGAAATTTAAATATTTATTCATGCTTATAAATGTCTTAAGCACAAATTAAGATTCGTCTAGGTAATTCATATATAATGTACATATATATATCTATCTATATAAGACTTGTCTAATTCATAACTAAATATTTGATTAAATTGCTGCTTGGCCTGAAAATGTGCATATATTGCCATATTTTTGGTCTAATTACAGCCACAATTTAAGAGCTAAGCTACAAGGTGAGAGATAGACAATTACAGAAGGAGGGTGATGGAGAGAGAAAAGAGGTACAGATGCGTATAGAAAGAGATGGATGCAAAGAAAGGGGGAGAATTAAAAGAGCCCAAGTTAGTGGGTGAGTTTGTAAGTTAAATTCGCTTTCACGTCTACCTGTCGCTCGATGCTAACTTTTGCCAGCTCAGCTGTCAACATCATCATTAAGCTTCCAACCAAACAACTCAGTAACCCCAACCAACAACCCCTACCCGCACTCCCCAACCTCCCTTTGGCTGCATATTGTTGCCAGGTCGCTCACAGTTTTGCTATACATTTTAATGCCAACGCTTTGGGTTAATTAATTGCGTTGCTATTTTTTTTCTCTCTCTCTTTTTTGAATGTGAAATTAAAACAGCCTTAACCCCTTCAGTTGTAGTCTAAAGTAACAGCCACGATCAATTCTATGCCTCCCCCCGCATCCCCTAAGCAACCATTTCGGCCTTCACATTTGCCAAAAAAAAGAAGAAAAACTTACGCATAGCTGAAGCTTAATTACAGACATTTGTGGAGTAATCTTCTTCGCACTTGCAACCCCCTACTGCCTCGTCTATATATATATATATATGTGTATATGAGTGTGTGTGTGTGTGTGCACTCTCTCTGTGTGAGTGTGTTTGGTGTTGCATGTTCCATTTGCCAAAACGTTCCACGCTCGCTCCTGGCCAGCCGCAAACGTTGCGTTCCACTCAGAATTCCGTTTGCTGGCGTCGCGTGCGGTGCGTTTCATTTTATCTGATTGGAAACTCGGCTCTAGCTTGCCTTTGTAACGGTAATGTTAACGCTAACAGTGAGTGAATGTGTGAGTGTGAGTGAGTGTGAGTGTGTATTAGTGCTGTAAACAACAACGCAGACTCCAGTAACAAACAAGTGTGTGTGTGTGTGTGTGTGTGTGTGTGCGCATTTCCCACTTGGCGTGTTCCCATTTCGCTGCCTGCAATTTTTTTTCGCCCATTTCTCTTGTGTCCTTTCTTTAGTTAACTTTGTGTGTGTGTGTGTGAGTGTGCAGTTGTAAATTCCGTATGTGTGTGTGTGTGTGTTTACTACATCATATGGCGCGCATTTTGCTTGCTTCCTGCCCCGCCAGTCTCCATTCTCCGCCCCCTTGCCACCTTGCCGAAGCTGATGCGTCCTTTTGCCATCGCGTTGATTTCATGCTAAATTTACCAACTTTATATGAACGTTTATTGTGTGCATAACTGTCGCTGCCGGGCCAGCTCCCTCTCTCTACCTTTCCCTCTCTCACTACCTTTCTCTCCCTCTCTCTCTCTCTCTCTCTCTCTCTCTCTCTCTCTCTCTGTTTCTCTCTCTTTCTCGGTTTGTGTGTAGGTGTGTAAATAACTGCACATTGCTGTTAGTGCAACTGTAACTGTGTGTAATATTGTGGCGAATTATAATTTCTTTTTTTTTTTTACTGCTTCTCGTCTTGCGTCTCTCTTGCGTCTTTTGTTCGCACGGTGCAGTCAAATGCAAATTTAATTTTATTTTTTATTTTTATTTTTCATTTTGCATTCATGCAAATCACAATTTACGAGCTTCACTTTAGACTGCGCTTTTGCGTGACGCGACTTCTGCCAACTCAACTGAACTTAACTTAACTTAACACACACACACATACACTTACACACACACACAGACCTTCACACACACACACACAGACCTTCACACACACACACACATTTACTGGGTGTGGTAATGCCAATTGGGCTAAGATTGTTAACAATTTTCACTTGAAGTGCAGAAATGTTGATGTTGTTGTTGTCGATGTTAATCATTTTAACATAATTAATTAGTTTGTTGTGGCATAGACTAATGGGATAAGTTTTAGAGGGTTTTTCACAATAAATTTAAGGAAATAGAATAAGGAAAAAGTGGAAAATAGAGGAAATATTATAATTAAATATGATATGAATAAAAGAAACTATACAGCAACATTAATCAACAGATTTATACTTTATACTTTACTTTAGAATTAATAAATAATATAGTAAATGTAGTAATTGATTTGCAAAATCTATTAAAAAATTTATTTTAAAAATTAATGCTTAATTAATATTTTTTAAAGGAATTTTGATCTATTTTAAAATTTATCTTATAGCAATTTAATCGTAGTCTTAGCTCAGTTCGAAGAAGATGTCCCTTTAAATTTACAGTAGTAATTATAGTATTCTCATAAATCATGTAGTAAATATTGTAATTAATTATACAAATTTAAAAAATTCAAAAACTTCATTTTAGATATATTTTTCAAAATTTAGCTATATTTTTATTATTGTTTTAGCTCAGTTCGAAGAAAATTACCAATTATAAAATTCTCGTATATTCTCAATTTTCTCCAAACCTCAGAGAATCAGTGTATTTTTGTAGAATATAATTGAGATCAGTTCGAAAAATATATGATATGCCAGTTATTTTAAATCTATAGCACTTATTTATATATATTATGAGACTTTTTAAATAATAACTTAGTTTCGGAGATGGAACTCGGTTCGAAGAAGATATGATAATAATTTTCAAAAATATAATATTTTCATATTTTTCAAATGTTTTCTTAGTCCGGAAGTTTAAATGTTTTATTTTTTATAGAAAACTAATTTAGTTTAGAAAAATGAACTGTCGTAAAGTTATTTGCCGCTCAACATATTTCAAATAGATAGCAATACATACAATAAATAAAAAAATTGAATCAAAATGCAATAAAAAAATAAATATATATGAAACTAGAATCTAGCGGAAACTTATGAAAATACAGGATATTACACAAATACTGATAAACAGGCGGAACAGTCGAGTGGTCGAGCAGCACCTAAACAACAACAACAATAGCAAATCACACACACACACATACAGAGAACAGTCTGAAGCTGAAGAAGCTGGGAGTAAAACTACGGCGAGTGTAGTATGAAATTGTGGGAAGTCAGGAAGTTTCATCTGCGGTTGGCATGAGCCCCAACAGCGAGCGAACCGCAGGATGTGAAGCTTCAAAGGATGTCCAGAAGAGCCTAGCCAAACAGATGATGTTGCTCCCTCTCTCATTCGTTTGCGCTCTCTTTCTATCAGTCTCTTTGCCTCTCTCCCTCGCTCTATCTCTCACTGTTTTTTTCGCTCTTTCTCTGCGCTTTCTCTCTCTCTCTCTCTATGAGACTGAGTTAACATTCTCGTATTCCAATTGCAGGCGCTCTCGCTGCACGCTGCGTTGGTGGTGGGAAATTTTGTTGTTTAGCCTAGGCACATTTTCATCGTTGGGCTCTGAGGACTTTTCCAGCGCTCAGCTCGCTCATTGTGTCGATTGAGTTGCTCGTGGCAGGACAACGGTAACGGTTAGTCATACTATCAAAAGAAAAGAAAAAAAAAACCACTCCGTTTCGCTGAGTGTGTTTGTGTGTGTGAGTGTGAGTGTGAGTGTATGTGTGCGAACCGCGCGCACCGCCAACTGAATGCAAAGGGATATATAGACACACATATACCGCCCCGTTTCAGTCGTCGTCGCCGTCCCACATTCTACGTAGGCGCAAAATATAAAAAATAAGAAGTAATACCTACGTGAATGTATTGGAGTTTCTTCGAGTGTGTGTATTTGTGTATGTGTGTGTGTGCGTGTGCGTCGCGTCGCGTGTTTGTGTGCTCCAAAATGGGCACGGTGAAAAATTGTTAAACAAATTAACAAAAATATAAAAAAATTAAATAAAAGAAAAATTCAAAGAAGTTTTGTGGAAAAGCCGCCTCTAAAAATTTAACGGGCAACAGCAACAAATCCATGTAAAATATCTATGTATATTCTCTAGATCATCAAGATTGAGTTAAAATAATGATTAATAAATCATGGTGTTTTTATGTGCGTAAACTGAATGCAAAAGCGGATAATCACAAGTGCTAAGAAAACGCCAAAAATCAAAAGGAAAAGCAATAAAGCAAAAGCAAAAGCAAAGCAAAAGCAGTCCCACTCACACACACCAAAAAAACTTCAAATGAAAATCAATAATTGGGATTAGTAGCTGTTTTGGAGTTTTTGCCGCAAAAAAAATAAACCTAAAATCGAAATAAACAAAACAAAGTAAGCGCTTAACATCAAGTATTTAGTATAAACAAAATTTTAAAAATGTATGCTTCATGTTGACTAGTGTAACTATTGTAGTAGCTGCAACACCTGCAGCGGTGCTTCAAATGAGATTAAAATGCATGCAAAAGTGCCTAAAAAATACCAAAAATAATACCAACAAAATTTTTAATATATACTCTATAATACTATAATTGAATTAAGTGTATAATATAATGGCTAACCTGTAGCAATAGTGTGTAAAAATTGAGCATAAATAATAGTATTTATGTGTTTTTAGTGCTGTGTGTGCAGTGCGTATTTGAGGTTAACACACCTTAGACATGTACATACACGTCCGACACACACACAGATACACTCTCATACACACATACGCTCAGTCAGGCATTCATATGTATGTGTATATATATATGTATATATGTGCTGAGCATGGGGCTGCTCTCTGTCAGCCCCCAAAATCTGCTTGCTGCCCCTGTGCGTATGCAGCAAGTTTTTTGTGCGCTCCCGCTGCTGCTGCTGCTCCCCAACACAAGCATGAAAAATCGATCGATGTTGCCTTCCCTTTGCCACAAGCACATCTCCCTCTCCTACCAACCACCTCTCGCTGCTTTTGGCCTCTCTGGCCACATGCTTTCTTAGTCGTAAGCGATTGCCGCTTATCAGCAGCAGCAAATACTCCTTCGTAGTATTCGTACTATGCACAGGAATTGGCAGCACTGTCTGCTATATTTCTACGACTACTACTACCAAATATATATGAATGTGTGTGTGTGTGTGTGTGTATTTGTGTGTGTGCGTGGGGTGTTTTTTGCGCATGTTAACGCTGAGCAGTCAGAGAGCATGCTTTTGCAGATTTTTATGCCCTGCGCTCTCTGAACTTTGCTCAGTCATTGCTCGCTCTCAGAGACGCTCTCCCTCTGCCTTGTCTTCTACCACTGCCAAATTCTCTCTCTTTTTCTCTCTCTCTCTCTTTCAGTGTTTCTCTCTGCTGCCATGTGCTGCACTTGTTCTTTGGCATTTTGCTTTTGCTTAGACTTTCTTGCCGGTTTTCTGCTGTTTGCTTTACTGTTTGCTTTTTGCAGCTTGCTATACTAGATATTCTGCGTCTGAGCAAAATTTGCCAAATCTTTTGGCTCTCATGCATTTCTTTTCAAAAGAAACTTTCCACATCAAATAAAATTTTTTATGCTGCATTAAAATTTTATTATTTTATTTTACTTATTTATTTTTATTAGCATAAAATTACTTTAATTTATTTTGCTCGTTTTTCGGCGTTCAAATCGATTTTCAAAATTTTAATGCTCTTTCAAAAATATTGTTTTATTAAAAAAAAAAAACATAAAATACTAATAACTATAATTTGACAGTCAATAATAATAACAGCAATAATATGAAAGCAACAACAACAACTATAATCTAGCAATTTGCCAGCAATAATGTAATCAGTAAATTGCGTCTACACTTTGAATAAAAAAAATCCCAAAAAAAAAGGAAGGAGAGACAGAAGCAACAACTACAAAGCCTCAAAGCGGTTCGAAGATGCTTTAGAAAAATACGAAAAAAAAATGTGCACAATATATATATATATATATATATATATATATATATATATGTATATACATACATAAATCTATACATAAATCTACGTGCCAGTCAGAAACTAATACAGCCTCATCTGCGCGCGCAGACAACATAGCTGTCTGAGCGAAATGTGGCACAGTGTG
>JBANCZ010000210.1:0-47412 GCA_037040025.1 Sphaerogastrella javana | reverse complement strand
CAGCAACAACAGCAACAACAGCAACAACAGCAACAACAGCAACAACAGCAACAACAGCAACAACAGCAACAACAACAACAGTAACAACAGCAACAACAGCAATAACAGAATCAACAGCAACAACAACAGTAACAGCAACAACTATAACCCATCGAGTAGGGGCTTCGTCTGATAACAACAAAAGCGAATTGCCTGAAGCGCGAGTGAATTCGCCGCAGGGGCATTCCGTTTGTGTACGCACACACACACACACACACACACACACACACACTTGGACACACACAGCGCTAACATCAGCGCATGCTCCACATTTCAAGCCCTGCGGTACGACGGGGTCACTTTGCCGTGAGGCTTACTCAGGTTTATATTCAGGGGAGGGCTGTTGCATGTTGTTTGCATTGTACAGGGTGTTTGGTCGCGGCGAATTTGGGCATGCACTGACCTAGTTCAATATGTTGGCTGGTTGGCTGTTTGGCTGTTTGGCTGTTGCCTTGTTCTGGCTTGGTCTTTTGGCCTGTTTGGCCTGCTTTTTTTCTCTCTTCTGTGTGTTGCGGCTTGTATTTGCGCTGCGCCTTTGCCCAGTTGGACACATGCACCTCAGGCTGATTTTCTACAGCACTGTAAGTGCGTGAGTGTGTGTGAGTGTAAGTGTATGTGTGTGAGTGTGAGTGCGAGTGTGAGTGGGAGTGTGAGTGTGTACACTTGCGTTCAGGTGAGTTATTGTTGTTGCATGCGGCATTGTTGTGTTTGTGCGGGGCAACTGTTCGTTGTTTGTGTTAATATTTTAATAAAGCTTGTGCAAACTTCAATAAATAAACTGATTTCTTTAATAAATATTTATACAACTTTTACTATATGGTAGAGTTTAATATGGTCTACCATAACTAATGGCTAAAACATCGTATGCACTTGCATGCATAATCAACATAGTTTGCATATAAAGTGAAAATGGAATATAGGCGAAAAAAGGTATAAAACTATCTTAATCAATATTTACATATGTAAAATGTAGTCAACAAATATTGAAATATTTGGGGAATATTTTAGAGCTCAATTCGTATAATTTTTCAATTCTAGCATTAGCTTTTCTTTATGTCGGTTGCGTCCGACTGTAGCTGCTGCTTCTATTTAGAATTAATTAAACAAAATTATTTTACATTAATTTAACCAAAAAGAAGTTATTTATTTAACTTTTATTGGAATCCATTCTGCAGCACCTTATTACAGGATTCTATAAACGTAACTTCACACACACAGATACACACACACACATACAGTTACACATGCTCAGCTGTGGCTGCCTTTTACCAAAATATGTAAACAATTTTCAATTAAAAATCAATTTTATGCTTCAACTGTGGCTAAGTGCAAAATCGCTATACCCACATCGCATCGAGTGCATCCCAAATGCTCAAACTCCAAACTGATACGGAAACTAAAACTGTGGCTTTGGCTGCAACTGCTCCAAATTGTTGTTGTTGCTGTTGCTGTTGTTACTGTTGTTGTTGCTGTTGCTGCTGCTACTGTGGCAGCGGTTACTGAGTTGCCCCACGAAATGTACAAATATTAAAGTCAAGTTTATTGCCACCTTTACCACTTTTGATTCGCGCTTTCCCTCTTTATCTGTGGCACTCACACATTCACTCTAAGTCTATATCTCTTTCGCTCTGTTTCTCTTTCTCTCTCTTTTTCTTCCTTTCTGTCTCTTTCTCTATGTTGCTCTTTTGCCACACTCAATAATCAATGTTAAAATTGTATTGAAATATTTTAAGGAATTACTTGAAGTTTGTGCACAAAAACTTTTGCAGCTGTCAAAAGACTTAAGGCACGAATTGGAACTATACAAAATTTGCTACGTTTTTATACACTCAACAAAAGAGTTTGTTGATTGTTGATGACCACGAAAAAAAACTACAGTCATAAATAAAATATATATAAACTATAAAATTTGTACAAATAGTCACAACTTGAACTAATCTGACTCTGTTTATAATTGTTTTAATTTTGGCTTTATAGTTATTTATTTATTTATATTATACTTAATATATTCCCCATATATATCTTATATATTTTTTCATTAGCCTAAATTATAATATTTGTAGCTGCACCTATATATTTCTAAAGGTTGATCTAATTTTTAATACTCTGCGTTGTGCGGTTGAAACTCATTAAGCGTTATTCGCTCATAAATATGAATTTTATGTCGTAAAAAATGCATAATGATAAACAATTATAAAACGTTTTTAGTGCATTTAGAATATATAATAGAACGTATTTTCATTAAAACAATTTTCATTTCATAATGAACAATTTTCATTAGAAAATTGTGTCGCATAAAAAGCGCAATGAAATGAGTCAATGATAGCTCATGCTGATGGCATATAAACGTGGCTTATGTGGAATATTGCGCTATGGGGCTGCTTTATGCTCAGTGTAGACTTATGGATGACCTCATAGAGAGGGAGAGAGAGAGTGAAAGACAAAGAGAGACAGAGAGAGAGGGACTTAGACGGATGACAGAGCAGTTCTAAAGTTAGAAGCAACAGTGGCTGCAGCTGTTGCATCGCCAAAAGACGGAAGCCATCTGACCAAGTTGACATGTAACCAAAGTTAAAGCGGAAAACCAAGCAAAAGTGTGCGCCCTCCTCCTCCATCTGATATTCATCCTTCGAGCAGTCATAATGGCAATTAGAAGCAGCCCCAAAAGGACAATGGTGGCAAAAGTCAAGCTGGCATTTGGCATTTGATGCCGCATTGTTACCCAGACACTTGCCAAATAAAAGAAACAATTTAAAGGCACTTGAATAAGCTCCCTTTGGCCACGTCTCCCTCCTGGCCCTATGCTCACCCATTGCCACATTACATGCACTCAACGTCAAGTCGAGTAATTGGCAAATTGATGGCCCAGTAGCAGCAGCAGGAGCTGAAGCCATCACCACTCATGGTATGGGGAAATGGAATCGGAGACTATTGGCAGGGGGAATCGCGAATGCGTTTAGAAATTTTCATAAAACTTTTTATGGTTGCCATTTTGTGGCGCGCTACAATTGTTGCCAATTTCCGGCTGAGCAGACGTGTGCTTAGCCTTAGTTACACCCCCTCCCCGGGAACCCCGTTACCAGAATCCACACCAGTTCACCCGCACACACTCGAAATGCAATTGGCGAAGGCGTTGTGGCATGTTTGGGTGTTGCCCCCTGCCACTGGGTGAAGTCGATTGCCACAGCCACACATCCAATTACGTTTATAGATATTACCAACATTGTGCCAAAAAATACGCACAATATAGCCATAAAAAATGTACATTGAATGCTTAAATAAAGCTTAACCATACTAACCAACTGGCCAACTTTAGCGATAGTACAAACAGCGACACTGCCGCACTGTGACACGAACCGTGCAACATTTTGAACTCCATGCAGGGCTTCAATTGTCAGCCAAGTTGTACTCGACTTTTCCTTGACTTCTCATGCTCATTTTCTCGGGTTATTTTCTATGCTTTTGTGATCCTTGTCAGTTGTCGTCGATTCCAGGATTTCCCCCCATCGATTTGGTAGACTTCTCTCTCTGTGTGAGTGTATGCGTCTGCTTTAACAAGCCGCAAAGTTAAAATCCTGAATATTTTATGCAATACCCAACCATTGATAATTTATGGCTAAATGACCATAAACTTCTGAGCAGACTGAGACCAATGTATGCGAAGCTACTAGTCGTGTATGCTACGGATATGTTAGATAACTTGAAAATGGTAACGGCTTCAGATTTATTTTTACAACTTTCGTGCTTATTATACAATTCCCAGAAAGTTTTCAATTGACATGCTAAAGCAAATGCGCGTGAGAAATAAAAGTTTCTTAAAAAAGAGTTTATCAATTGTTTGTCATTCAAAAAAAAAAAAAACCAACTTAGTTTTTATGTCATGTTTTAATCAATTATTATAGGCTATATTCCTTACCTCGAGCACTGGTTATTCAAAGGGCATATTTAAAAACCCCTACTGCATTTTATACTTCAAGAATATTAACTTTAGAGAAGGGGCTCTGCCACCCCTACTTCAGACATACATATTAAATCAATCACACGATTATTAGAAGGCCGTGTATGTACGTTGTACTAAGTTATAAACAAGCCCTGGCAAATAATCAGCTTTACTTAAACGCTTTGATCGATTTCAACATGGAAAGCCATGTTAACGATTCTACCATTCACAAAAGGAAAGGTAAAACATGAAGGAACAATGGAAAAACAAAATGATACCATAGACCTAAAATCGATGCAGTATAGGTTATTATGATTGTCTGACTTTGCTTCAATTATTTTGAAAATTATTTAGAACTCGAAGAAATAAGACATATTTTAAAGCTTATAAATAAAAGAGTATGTATCATAATAGAATAGAATAAAGCACTGAGATACATTAGATCTAAAATCGATGCAGTATATATTATTATGATTGTCTGACTATGTGTCAATCATATTGAAAATGATTTTGAACTCGAAAGAAACAAGACATATTTTGAAACTATATTAATGAAAGAGTATATATTTAAGCGTATCATGATAATTGAATCCTAGAACGTTTAAATTTCAAGTATTTCTTCAAAATGTTAAGGTGTTTCTAAAAATACCAAATCGTTAACCTTAGAGATAATTATTTTTTGCTCATACTTCAATGCACTTAGCTTAAAATGTTGCTGCCATTGAAAGTCTGAGCTTAAGTGAGGTTTGCGTGTGCTCTAAGACGTCGAAATTACAATAAAAAAATGCAAAAAGAGAGCAAGTATAAGGTATCACGGGGCGTATACTTAATATAGCGCGTGTTTATTATCTGTTGTGGTCGCGGTTACATAAACATCATGCTCGTAAATTAAAATGACACGTTTTGCATATTCATACATACACTTAAGAGCACAAACACACACATCTATACAAAGAGAGAGAGAGAGAGAGAGAGAGAGCATGCGTATGATAGAGCGGGACAGACGTACACGCAGCAGCAATAAAAAGGTTAATTATTCAATTAAATTACACTCGAAGGCGTTGCAGATGTCGCATTCGGCAAATGGCTGACGACCCATAAAACTGACACCGTCGTGTGGCACGGCAAAACAAGGCAGGACTCTCTGGCTGCTCCTGGTAGTCCCGGAGTCCTGTAGTCGGACTGCAGGCAAAACGAAATCATATAAAATCATGTTTATTTAATTTGCATTATAAAGCGAGGCTGGTCGTTAAATTCACTTCAATGCGCCTGGCCAGACGCACCGGGAGAGACAAACACAGACGGAGAGAATGAAAGAGAGCGAGAGAGATAGACAGAGAGAGAGAGAGAGACCAAGAGAGAACAGGAACGTGAGAGGAAACCACGTTTGCGTTTTAAAAACAATAAAACGTAAAATGTTTGACAAATACATGTGCTCCCAAAAATAGGCGCAGGCTACTCTCAACAGAGCTACATGGTATGAGGAGCCGTTGCGGGGCGTATATGCAGGGAGGCGTGGCTAGGAGCTGGTAGCTGGGCGCGTACCTGCACACAGAGGAGCATATTAAAATGACGCCCCAGCTAAAACTAAAACTAATTCTCGAACTACTCGCAGCACATGGCGAACATGGCGTCACGCAATCCTCCCCGTGGGGTATATGCACTGTAAAGCGGGTCTAAGCACGCATATTAATGAGCTCCAGGGTATGGCAGGGTCGGAAGGAGGTAGGTATAGCCCGTGTTAGGATTGCCCGTCAACAGCCAAGTACATAACTTCAACCCGAGCATTGTGAGTGTAATGCGAGCTGCCATTGCTTCTGTTCCTGCTTCTGTTCCTTCTGCTGCTGTTGCTGCTGCTGCTGTCCAGGCACAACATTTAATGCGTGACCATGTCGTTGTGCTCTATGGTTGTCGTTATACCCTGTTGTTATTTCGTATAATAGGGTATGCTGGATTTAGGGTAGAGTATGCAATTAGTCAAACAAAGATCGATAGTTGTATCTGCTAAGGATAGATTTGGAAACAAAGAAAATTCGAATAAAATGAAAAATTTTAAAAATTAATGTATGTATAAGAATAACTAAATTCAAATTAAATATATTAAAAAAAAATGGTTTAGTACAACATTTTATTAATAAATAATTATAATCTTATTGTAAAAGCAATGAGACAGTTTGTAGGGCATCAGTTGGCAGAGCATGCTTAATTGATATAAGTTTTGATTATTGCTGTAGTTGTAGTTGATGTTGTTGTTGTTGCTGTTGATGTAGTTGTTGTAGTTGTCGTAGTTGTTATTGTTGTTTTTGTTGTAGTCGTTGTTTTTGTAGTTGCTTGTTGTGTGATTAATTCGCGCAAAGAGTTGTGCGCTTCCGTTTCCGGTTGTAGTTGTTGCTGCGCTTTTATGTTTCACATTTTACAGGAGGCTGAATTGTTAGTGTATATGTGTTTGTGTGTGTATGTATGTGTACATGTGTGTCAGTGTGTGTGTGTGTGTGTGTGTATGTGTGTGGGCGTGGCATAAAATTAATTGTTTTGTGCCCAACGAGGCTTAAAAACACATGCTCATGTAAGCCACGTCCGTTTCAGCAGCTCATGTTACCAACTCATACTCACACATAAAGACACACCCAATCATACACACACACACACACACACACATACACACACGTACTAATTTAGTCGCACATACACATACGTGGAGTCTTACCTACTGGTCACCAGGCAACTTTTGACGATTTGCTTTGACTTCGGCGCAAGCATTTGAGATAAGAGCAGTGTGCGCAATGGGTGTTTCGTTTTGTGTGCAATTAATATGAAAATCAGACACACTTATCTTAATTAGTTAGTCGCTTAAACTAAAAATGAAGGCAGTAGCAGTAATAACATGCCACTCCGCTTCACTCTTCCTTCACGCTAAATGTGTATAAAATTAAAATATGCTTCTCACTTCTACATATTTCCCTTGACAATTTCTCCTTCTAATTTTCCCACTTTGAGCATGTGTATGTGTGGGCTGTGTGTGTGTGTGTGTGTGTGTGTACGCTAATGTGGCAACTTGTACTTGTGCTTATTATGACACTTCACATATAATACGCAGTTAATTTTCCAACTGCTAAAATGCCACATTTAGTTTCGTTTTCCTACACATAAAAACCCCTTGTCGGCCTGTAAAGCGACCTCTGTTAATTATAAACTGTACTTAATAAGTGTCTGGGGTATACACAGTTTTTATATGAACCTGCTGAAATTTATAATAATTAACTAAAATTCCCCCAATTAATATGTTTAGTCTTAAAATGTGTAAATATGGAACGATTATATTGTAAATGTTATTTAAAATACACGTATACATTTCATCAAAAACATTGTTTATTTTAAAAAAATAGAAATATTTTCAGCAGATCATACATTTTGGAGATCTTTAAAAATTAATGAGTATTTTTAAATAATTAATTAAAAGTTTATTTGATTCTATGTTTCTTTAAGATGATCTTTAACGCAGAGTCAATAATTATTTATATTTCTTTTTTGAGTATTTTAAACTGAAATACTGAACGAATTCTGAAAAGAAGGAAAACATTTTGGTCCCTTCAGGTGTAGCTCACTCGACCACAGCTTAATTTTGTGCTAAATACTCATACGACATGTGTGGCTCGTTTCAGAATAAGGGGTGCTACCTCTAGCACGGCATTTTTGGCTCCTACATAAACACGTTTGCCTTTTTCTGTTGTTTGTTTTTTATTTATTTTTTTTTATATATTTTGTGTACTTTGTTGCTCGTTCTAGCTAGCTGAGCTTTGTCTAGAATTACACTCACTCAAATTTAGAATTGCTTTGCAGTTTTACAATAAACAAAAGCAAAAGAAAAATATCCATGCATGAGACGCAACGGAAATGCAAATGCATTCGTACACACTCACACGCAAATACATTTTATATTCAAATTGCATATCGTTTGCAATATTCCACATGCAAACAAAAATACGGGCGACAAAAATATTGCATTGAACATTTTATGAAAAAAATATTTTGGAAAAACGGCTCAAAGGCACAAAACATACGCAATGTAAAACATTTTATTTCCCCTATGTACGACCTATAGCTATTACGTGTTTGTTTAGGTTGTACCTTTAGTGCAAGTGTTTTGTTTAGTTAGACACTAAGATAATAACTAGGGAAAATGGACCAATGGGTTGCTTAAGGCTACTTTAAAATAATTGTAAATATTTGTCGCATAAAAACATAATCAAATAAAAGCATAATTTAATTTATTTAATATTTTTTTTTATAGTATTATAAATATTTATATATATAACAACTTTAATCTATATATGTGCCATGGCTTTCGGATTATGTGTATCAAAATAAAATATATCATATAATGGTGAGCCGCATTCAGTGGAAAGCGGAAATTCATGCTAGGCAGAAGATGGCGAACATAATCTCGCTGTATTGGAACGATATGACTGTCTCGCTCTAAGCCTGAGCTCTGGATTGCATAATTTCTTCTTTTATTTTGTTGTTGCCGTGCGGAGATTTAAAAAATTGCACAAGCGAAACGAGCAGGAGAAGAGAAAGAAATCATGTAATTGTAATTGTAATTGAAATGAAGTAAGCGTAAATTGCGCTAAAAATAAAAGTCAGGCAACAGCTACAGGGCACACAGTAAAAAAGCAACAAAAAACTAAAAAGAAAATAAGCAGAAAAAAAGTTATAGCAAGAAAATAAAGTGACGGCCAGTGGAAAGAAAGAAAAAACTGGAGAAATAAAGTCAAATAGGCAGGCAGGCGGCACTAGTCGCAGTGGAGGCCACCGAAATGTTTGTTTCCTTTCAAATCAGTAGACTTCCTTTTAGCCTTACCTGGCCTTACCTTCGCCTTGTCGCTCAAGTGTGCCCAGACAACAACGACGGACAACAGCAGCAGCAGCAGCAGCAGCGGCACTGCAGGGGGGAGTGTTTTAGAGCTACAAGAAAATAAGTGGAAATCACTTGAAAATACTAACGAGCTGTTACGCTTGGCAAGAAAAATATAATCAGCAGCATCATGTCTGCAGGTGCACTTAAAAGGCGTTCACTTTTTTTTTGTTAAGCGACCAAGCACTGCGCCCGCCTCGCCCCATAACTAAACAATGGACAAATATAAACAAGCACAGAAAGAAAAAAAAAAGGGAAAGAAAATCTCAACCAAATGAAAAACGACAAAAAATCTGCAGTTAAACAATTAAAATTAACCTTTTTGGTTATTCAAACAAAAGAAAAAGGTGAAGGCGAGCCATACACTCACACTCACACTCAAACTCACACTCACACTCACACTTACACTTGCATTCACACTCACACTCACACTCACACTCACACTCACACTTACACCACACTCACACTCAGACGCGAGCCAAATGCAAAATGAAAATTTGAAAAGTTTTGCCCGCTCATAAGAGCGCAGCGCAGCGCAGTCAGCTTTTGTCAGTGGACAGCACACTTGAGCTTGAGCTGAGTTTAAACTGCAACTCAAATTGCACATTTGCTTCCTTAAAGTTGCCCGGCAACTTTTTGTTGTAGTTGCTGTTGTTGTTGTTGTTGTTGTTGTGGATTAGAGCAAGTGGGGAGCGTGGAGTTATTGTTTTGGTTATGAAGGCCACACGATGCTGGCAAATCGGGCAAGTCGGGCAAATCGTGATCAAAGCGAGGAAACATGAAGGACATAATGAAGTTGCGATTTCGCTCATAATGAAGCTGTGGCGCGTGCCGCGTCTTGTGGCATGGGAAATGACTTTGAACTTTGCTGTTGTTGCTGTTGCTGTTGCTGTTGCAGTTGCTGTTGCAGTTATTGTTGTTGTTGCCTCAGTCCGGTTTTTGTTGCAGTTGCAGATTATGATTTGGCTACGAATTGATCGCATAACTTAATTCATAAGTATGGCACAAAGAAGAGATGGAAAGTATGAGCGAAAGAGCATAATGGCCATACAATTATGACAGCATAGCCACACAGAGAAAGCGATTGACTAAGACAGAGAGGGAGAGCAGACATTAACGATCAAACAGCAAGCGGTCAGGTCAACAAATGCAACGAATGCAATGCAAGACACTCACTTCTCACTTTTTGGCCACCTTCTATAAACAAATGGCAAAAAAAGAGTGTTTTGGGATTGGGTTTTGACTGTTTTTTATTTCGTTTTTTCGTTTTCCTTTGCCGTATTGTGTAATAGCAAAAACATTGTCCTACTCCAAAGTGCCACAGTTGTGTGGCCGTTGCGAGTGGCAAGCTGCAAGTGGCAAGTTGGAACTGCAGTGCCCCGCTTGCAACTGAGATTTGCAGTATAAAAACGTGGGCCAAATGCAAACGGCAGACATTTCAATTGCAGCCGTGCAGGCAACATCAACTCCAATACCTACAGCTCCTGAATTATTCAAGCCAAATGGCCAACATTAGTATGGTAAGTGTGTGGAAAGCGAAAAGCGAGAGGGAGAGATCGAGAATGATAGACAGAGAGAGAGAGAGAGAGAGAGAGAGAGAGAAGGGAGTTCTTAGACTTCGTTTTGTCGATGAATTAAAAATGCATTTACACTTGCTGCTTCAATTCCAAATGATTTGCGGCAGACGTTTACTAAATTCTTCCTCATGCTCATGCTCATCTTTCTCTTTTACACTTGCCACAACAACAACAACATCGACAACAACCACGACAACAATAGTTGCAGTTGCCACTGATTATAGCAACAGCAATTGTATGTTCTGCCGCCCGCAGCGCCGATGCCAGCTATGGCTTTAATACACCAGCAGCAGCAGCAGCATCCACACCAGCAGCAAATGCAGCTCAGACATTGTACGATAATAGCTGGCTGCCAGTGGATGAGCAGAGCACGTCCTTGCTGCACAAGCCACTGCATCGCTTTGGGGGTAAGCAGGCGGATATCGCTGAGTTGCGGCGCAGCTATAGCAGCCATTCGAGCGGTGCTGCTGGCGGCGGTGGCAGTGGCGGACTGGAGGCCCTATTTAATGGTATCTCAAATCTCTCGGGCATGGGACACATTAGCAACGGCTACGCCTCAGTGGCGCCCACGCACACCGAGGCATTGGCCATGGCCTCGACCAAGCACGAGATACCAATTTATGAGGAACAGCACGAGGATGCGGCTGTTGCTGCGGTGGCGGCAACAGCCAACGATTATGGTGGCAATGCTGTGACAGCAGCAGCGGCAGCGGCGGCAGCAGCAGATGGCGAAGATGTGCACCAGCAGCACTCAAGTGCGGGTTTGCACTCGCCCATTTACGATTATCCAGCGGGGACTGGTTATCTGCCAGCCTTTGGTGCCGACGAGCAACATGCCGCTGAGCAATACAAGCAGGCATTGCAGACGCAACATCAGCAACATTTCGGACTGCAGCAGCAGCAGCAGGCATCGCAGCAATATGCCTATGACAAAATCTCGGTGGGAAATTATCTGAATCATTACGATCAGAACGCCGACTCTGGCTATGAGGCATATCAGCAGCAGCAGCAGCAGCATCAAGCTGACGAGCAGCACTTCCAGCAGCAGCAGCTACAGCAACAACAGCAGCAACATTTCGACCACTCCTCATATTTCTCATCGCATGAGGGCGGCTCCAGTGCAGGTGGCTCAAGTGGTCCTGGCGACTATGAGGACCATCCCGATGCCGATGACCAGAGCTCGACAAATTATTTGGAATCAGGTGGCGGTCATGACGGTGCCCAGGCGCATTCGCATCAGTCGCACCATCATGTGGATATCATCAACTATGTGCCAGTCAAGCATGTCAAAAAGGAGCACGTGCCTGTAGAGAAGCATGTGAAAATTCCCGTTTCACATGCTGTCATCATACCCATCAAGAAACCGGTGCCCATTCACATACCCATAACGAAGCAGGTACAGGTGGCCATACACAAGGAGCTCAAGGTGCCAGTGGAGCGTCTGGTGCCCGTGCCCATCGAAAAGCACGTGCCCGTGCCCGTGGAGAAGAAGGTACCGTTCACGGTCATCAAGTACGTGCCCATCAAAGTGCCTAAGCCGTTCCCAGTCAAGGTGCCAGTGTTTAAAACAGTGCTGCACAAGGTCAAGAGCTGGTGGTAAAGTATGCTAATGCATACCATTCCATACCCTTTCATTCCATCTACACTCATATATCACACACGCACACACACACATACACGCACATCGCTACACATCATGCAAATCCGCGTAGTTTCATTTCATTAGTAAATAAGCTCGTTACGCATACGCCCTGTCTGGCCTGCACCGCAAAACACAAACACAAACTGAAACACAAACTGAAACACAAACTGAAACAGAAACAAACGCAATTCGAATTATACATTTTCCACTTTTGAGTTTCGAGTTACCATTTGTGTGTTTTTTTTTTCGAGTTGTGCTCGTAAATTGCATTTGGCCATGGCAACAAGGATTTTTCAGTGTTGTATTTAATGTGTGTGTGTGTGTGTTTTTTTTAGCAATTATGTGACTCATTTAACAGCACAACAATTCGCATTCGCAAGAATAAACAAAAAATTAAATATAATTTGTCGCATTTGTTCATTTACTTCTATCGCACTAGTCGTTAGTGTGTCTGCATACTCTAAGTATCCTGCGGTGCATCTGGTGAATTATAATTCAGTTCAAAAAGGACAAACTGTGCATTCTATACTTTTGATTTTATACAAATTTGTATAAATCTATACAAATGTTTGGGGAGCGATACAGGTTTATCAGAACTCTTTAACAAGCGTAATAGAAATAATTAATCCTAAATATATAATATGAAAGCTTTAGATAGATGCGAAACTATATATTTTACTATATATTTCACTTTAAAAAGTTTATACCAATTTATGTGTTTATAGATGTATGTTTGGCAAGCGGTAACAATTTTCAAACGGCCCTTCAATAGATCGTAGTAAGGGTAATCAAAACTAAAAGTCCTTAATAACTTTCTGCTATTAAAACTACATAATGTGCTTCTACATTCCATATATCTTTCAACTATATATTTTGCTGAATCCCACAAAACTTTTTTTGTGGAAATATATTAATTTTGATAATATGATACCTTTCAGTTTTCCATCGTATTTAATCGATATCAAATCAATTAATTTTAAACATAAAACCACATAATAAAATGTATTTAAGCAAACAATAAAACATGGAAACATAAATATCTAATGTAAGCTCTAATCAAACAATGAACTACCAAAAAATCAAAATTAAACGAGGCCCAGTTTTCTCTCTGGGTTTGACCCTCGATGGCTTTCACATTATTGCACCTTATAATCATATAGTGTTCACAGTCGGCTACGTTCGACTCTTCCGCTCTTGTTTTTGACTGCAATTTTCCGCTGCATTTATTATATAATCCATTTAAACAGTCGCCCACTGCTCCACAGCCCTCCAGATCCGAGTGCTGAAAGTTGAGTGAGGTGCCATTTGGCTGGAATATTTATTTAATTTTTATTCAGTTGAAGCGTACACAATGGAATTGTGTTAAATGAAATGAAATTCATCTAGGCGTCGTCAGACAGGGCTCTCTTCGGGCGGGGGCTCAGCTTTATATTGTTGTTGTTGTTGTGGTTGTTGTCGTTGTTGATTTTCAAAAAAAAGGCAAATGCTATTTCCAGGCCATTACATGCACAGTTCCCATTTCCCAGTTGGCAGTGGCATACAGTTCCACAGTTTCATAGTTAGATTCTTGGCTCTTTTGGTGCTGTCTTTGGCTAGCGGCAGGACATACTTGAAGCTATCGGCACGCAAACTCTAATTAAATTAAGAGCACACCTTTTGTTTTTCTGCCACGGCTTGGAATGTCAAGGTGTCCAACTCCCACTTGCCTCTCTCCCTCTCCCTCTTTCTTCTCTTATTCTCCTTCTTTTTGGAAAAATTCTCTCACAATTCTCATGCCTGACAGGCAACAGCCTGTGAAGCGCATCTGTTCTCATTATAAGACTGACTTGGCTTGCTTAAATCATTAGGCATAAACAGTTATTAAATTACGTCGAGGAACGGACGGAAGGTTTGATAGAGAGACAGCGGGACAGTGGGATATATGTATAGATATTAATAGGTTACATGTATGTGAATATAATTTTTCATTTCTCTATGCCTCCGCCTTCATCTCAGTCTTTGTTTTTACTTTCGCCTTTGTCATTCTCTGTGCCTTAGTACTGCTCTTCGTGATAGCATAAAACTCAATTGCTCACATGCAGTGCGCGTCTTTCGCCGCCATTTTGTAGAGTTCGCACGCACACTTAGGCATTTGCATGGTATTTCCTGTGTGTGCCACTTCCTGCCCTGCCCATCCTTCATCGAGTATGTGCTTTTGTCCTTTCAATTCGCGAATTGTGTTTGCCTGTGTGTGTGTGTGAGTGTGTGAGTGTGGTTGATGGTGCTTCGCCTTTGGCTTTGGCTTTGCCTTGCCGCTTGTCACTCATGCGGCTGTCTGTGGTTCGTCCTGGTTTCGTCCTGGTCCTGTCTTTCGCTTAAAGTCCTTGCCACGCTTGCTCCATTTACTGTGTATTTTTGATGTCTAAATTGCATTTTATTATGTCGCCTGCAACAACAAAGCGAGCAACAGCAGCAAAAACTCCTTTTGCGCTTGCTTGCTACATATGTTGGCTATCCACCACACCCTACTCACGTCCTCCCGCTCACATCATTGTCGCCTCTTGGCGTTTTCAGACTTTGCATGTCGCTGTCGGCGTTGCTCTCTTGCTGTTGCTGTTGCTGTCGCTCTTGTTGTTGCGGTTGTAAATTTTATTTATCATTTAACATTTTTTACGCTCTTTATGCTGGCTAGGGGGAGGCAACAACATTGAGCGAGTGAGACAGACAGAGGACAAGAGAGAGAGAGAGAGAGAGAGAGAGTCAGCGACACACTTTAAGTGACTTTTGAAGCACTTTATTTTGCATACTAAATATTTGCCTTGTCGCCACATATATGTGTGTATGTGTTTGAGTGTATTTGCAAATATGCATGAGTGTATAGTGTATGTGTGGTTGTGTTTGTGTGTTTGTATGTGTGTCTCTATACATGTGTTGTGCACTCTTAATATGGCTGATAACTCTTGGCTGGTTGATTGGACTTGCTTTTTTCTCGACTTTTTTTCTGTCTGAGTTGGCTTTAAGGCCAAAAATTGACAAAAATTTGCATAAAAAATGTATATATCGCTTTGTGCATATAAAAAATTGCTTAAATAAAAAATCCGTTGTACGAACAGCCATAACTTAAAGCCAAATGTGTGGAGAAAGATAATATTATATATATGTTAAAGTATAAACTAAAAGCTTCCTGCCTCAGGCAAAAATACCAATCAGTTCAATGAAAACGACCGCAACAGAGCCTGTAATTATATGTCAAATAAAATATGGCATGTTAATAAAACCTTTGCTTTTATACTTTTAATTATAATGAGTTTGATATCATGAACTAAATTGTTTTTGTAATATTTTGGTGGCACTTTAACTGGTTTGCATAAAATTTGGTGTGCTAAGCGTATAATTTGTATTTGATAGTTAGCTTTGGTTCAACTAAACAAATATATAAATATATGTTTGCACACAGTTATTTAAATTTTAATTTTAGTTTTAGTTGTAGTTTTTATTTGCAATTTATGTGCATCTAAATTTGTTTCTCGCTTCTTATCAAATAATATATAATTATCAACAATATATGCGTGTTCACGAGTGCAACACTGTTTGTACACAAACTAAATGAAATCAAATTAATTTAAATTATACAGTCACACACTCACACACAGAGAGAGACTATATCTCCCACACACTTACACGGTCGAATTCGACCTCATCCAACACTCATTCACACACTCTAAACACAATTATAAACACATTCAGCAGCAGTTTGAAAACAAAACAGTTGCTTTTTATAAGGACTACTACTGGACTCAAGTATCTATGGGTGTGTGTGTATGTGAGTGTGTATTTTTTGGTTGTATGTGTGTGTGTGTGTGTGTGTGTGTGTATGTGTTTCATTGTACAGTTATTAAAAAACTTTGGTATCCCAATTGCACATGCAATATATTTTCAACCAAAATATAAAGTTACCCCACGGCGAGTTATAAATATTTTTGGAGAGAAAATTTGCAAATCTACCACAACTACAGTGTGTACAAACTAATTTCAGTCCAAAATATTCATTTGGTGCACTCAAAATGCACGCTAAATGCGTAAAATAAATTATTTACCCAGTTCTCATATTTGCATTGATAGAGATAGACATGAAAATCAAATTTATTTATAATATGCATCTAAAGCCAAAAGAATTTCAGGAATAGAAAATATTAACAATTATAATTTGATAGTGAGCCAGCAAATACAATATATTCATAACGAATTAAATTAAAACTGTAAGCTTTTAAATGAAGTTTGTGAGCGAACATCACTTCAAAGTTCATATAATATATCATATGATAAGTCGTGTCATGTTTGCAAGGGCAACAGACTGACATCTCTAGAGCAATTGCAACAATGAGCGCAACAAAGAAGCCTCTGTTCTCTACAGGCAATATCCTCACTTACTTTTATCCCATGTCATTGCCACAGGGGCTCAACTGAGAGACTTCCTGATGGGCATACAATTTAGTCGGTACCGCCAACTTACAGTCTGTCCCGCAGTCCATCTATCTGTCTCTTTGTTGGGCTGCCTGATTGTCTGGTTGGCTCAGTTGTAGGTATTCCTTTTGTGTGTATAGATGTCTGTATGTCTATATATATATGGGAGGCGTCGTGGCACGTGCCTTAACCAAACTGGCAACACGCGCCATACAACTCCGAAATACCGTTAGAACAATAGTCTCGTACTGGTGTACTTAAGTACATATATGAAGATTATATCTACTGCTGGATAAAATGATTTACGCGCTGCCCGCACACGTACCGCGTCTATGGTCTATACAATATATAGTATGTCTATATACATATAGTATATAGGATACCTGACTGTCCGTATCGTCGCCCACTTTTGAATATAAATGGCTCAAATAAGTTGCCAATTACCCGTTTGCCGTTGTCGATGTCGATGCTCATAAGCGTACTAGCATTTTTGGCAGCAACAGATATGGCCACGACCTCATAGACATGGCATACAAATGGTCTTAAATGACCAAAAATAGCTTTTCCAGCGCGTACTGTTAGCCTCTTCTATTTTTTTTTTATTTTCCTGGGAGTGATTCTTTGGCTTATTTCCGGGCATAACAAATGTTATTGACATTAATGTGCCATTATTGTAATATTTTGAAGGTTTCATGAGCTTTAACAATTTGTGTAAGAGTTTAGAGCTGAGTTCTTGTTGAGTTCTATATATAAATAATTTAAATTTTAAACTTTCGCCAAGTTGTCAGACAAACTTTGTTCTAAATTTAAATAAAGCTAGGTTTTATATAGTCATAGTATGATTAAAGTACATGCAAATTATTGCAAATATTTTTGGAAATAGGCAATGAGAACAGACAAAATGCTGTTGTTTCATTTTGTATTTATTTTTGAATTATGTACATAGTTGAAAATATTCTAAAATATTTTTACTAAGCAAAGGAAAAATATTAAATTTGTTTATTTTTATTATTTATTTATAATGGTATATCAATACTCCAAGCATGCTTGATGCTTTCCATTTATTAACTGCTGACAGCGTTGATTTTTCGAAACTTTTGCTATGCAACTCATTATTCGAGTGAGTTTTGCCAACTGATGCCAAACAGTATGCATCATTTCACAGTGAATAATGCATTTCAAAGTCTATTTTTTTGTTGTTAAATTCGAGTTTTGTTCTGCTCTACATCAGCATTGTCAATCAAATACAGTTGCTGCCTCTCTGCCTGTCCAATAGTTAGTTAAAATGCAAAACAATACCTGTACCCGATAACTAGCCAGAAAGTTGAGTAGTCAACAGTATAAATACTGTTGAAATATTAATTTCAAGTCTTAAATTTAAAGCCAGTGCAGTCTATAGACTATGAGACTATGTTAAGATGCAAAGTGCAGCTAAATTTTGTCTTTTAACGCTTTTTAATTGCAATTATTCCACCTGAGTTGTGTTTGTTTGTGTTCAAAGTTTGCACACAGCATACAAAGAGAAACAGTATGAGAGAATGAGAATGCGAGAGGGAGAGAGAGAGAGAGAGAGAGGTCTGAGAATCTTTAGAAAAAGGCAGCATGTTGTCACTTGACATAAATCCTTTTATGCCTTGACTAGGCTTAACTCTGTATATGTGCATGAGCATGAGCATTAGCTTGAGTGGGTTTTGTGCTGTGTATTATTAAGGAACAGTGTAAATAGTTTATGGTAATCGTAAATTATATTACACTCTGCCACTGCAATATACACTTTTTACGATATGCAAACACAAAAAAAAAAAACAACACAAAACGATGCATAAATTTACACAACATGAAATATCACTCATACGTTATGTTGGATGGTATGCCAAAAAGAAACACTTCTAGGGGTCTTCAGGCATTTATCGTGCTGTTCTAAATCTCTTTGACAAACACTGAGAAAATCAATTAAATTTTCCCAAGACACAACGAGAAGAAAAGTGCGCTAAGCACTAAAAAACAAGCGCACAGTGTGAACATCAAAATCTAACAGCCACCTGAGTCGAAATTTTTATGTCGCACATAAATTTATTTGGCCTGGCCAACAAAACTCCTTTGCTTTGTATGTGTGTGTGTGTGTGTTCGCCAAAGGGGTCCACGCGCTGGCCATAAGCCAAAAGAACTGTCCCTTACGTAATGGGTTAAAAGTTTTGCCGCCGCGGTCTATGCAAAGAGTTTGGCAAGGAAGGGAAATGTTTGTGCAACTGTTGCTTGTTGCGTGGCTGTCATTTTTCAAAAATTTGCGCTCATGGTTTCTGCGCACAACATTGAAAGGATGCGACCAAAGTTAAGGACTCGCCGTTTAAACCTTTCAAGTTTTCTGTTCGTTAGCTGAGCGCGGCAATTATCAAAGTTTTGTGAGGTAAAAGTGCTGATTAATTTTTAATGTTTATGTTTATGTAGCACTCCCACTGGCTAGCTACAGCTATATAAATATATGTATATATACATAGCTGCAGTTATCTTACACCTTCTTCCTGTTTTCACCCAAAAATAAAAAGATCATAAAATCGCTTCGTCATTTGCTAAATTATAAAGTCATATTGTTACCAAAGCTTGTTTGGTCATTCACACCCAAAACATCATTTGGATCTGTTGCGGATTTTATTCGCGTTGGAATTTTTGTATCTCTCGCTGTGCTTTTTAACTCTCTTGATGTTTCTCTTCCTGGCACCCTCACCCGATGTGCTAATCTGCCTGGCAGTTGGTTAAACGTGGCGTATGCGTGACAAATTAATTGTAAACAATCGCCGAGACCGAAACACACTCCATGTACAAACAAATATGTATATGTATCTATACTTATGCATAATTGAATGACATTACAGTACAGGTAGCACTCCGTTTTTTCCCCTTCTTCCCCTTCATTCCACCACTCAGCCATTCATCCTGTTTGACCAGCCTCATCAGCAGAGCTTGTGCGGTTGCCAATTTGACCGCGTGCATGTTCATTGTGATTTGCGGCTTTCGCATTTGCCGCTTTCCATTCACCGTTTACCATTCACCGCTTATCGTTGCCTCGTTGCTTTGGTCAGTTCCGACCAGCTGCAGAAGGGGATTGGCGAGGGGGGAGAGGGCACGTATTGCGGGCTGCGGTACGGCTGTCAAAATAGCCGCAAAATTCTTAACGAAGTGGTTTTGTGGGTGCTGCAATTATGAATTTATATGCACTGTAAAGGCGATTTGAGTACAATGTAAACAATTTCTTAAAACTGCTAAACAAACTAGATAAACCAACATTGAATTTTAAAATTTAAATTATTATATTATGTACTTTTAACTATTAATTATACTCCTCAAAATTTCTATTCATATTTATCAAAACTATAATATATATGATTGTTTGTACATATATTTTGGTTCAAATTTGTTCAAGTGTATATTTAGCAATTCAATGTACTATTTGTATTTATAGATTTATGATTTATAAGCCACACAATAGCAGTTCATTTGTGTGCCTGACAGTTCATCTGTAATTTAAAACATTGTACTCTACAATTTGAACTAAATGAGGTATAATCATCTTAGGCTTATAAACTTATATTATTTAAATGAAATATAAATAGAGCAACGGATTACAAATTTAAGTAATGCAATAATTTAATAACATTGAGCGCTGTAGCTGTAGGATAGAGTGCGGCCATGTGCACCCGACTGTTGGCCTTGCTTTTAATTACAATTTAGCCACACTTTCGCCCAGTATTTCGAGTTTGACGCCGCTTCTGACATGCAACCAACGCATTTCTATAAGTGGTTGGAATTTTTCTGTTGTATTTAATTTTCATGGAATTATATAAATAGAGCATGTCGAGTCTGCCTCAAAAGCCCAAGGATGCTGTTTTACTAGCAACATCAGCAACAAGAACAACCAGAGCAGCATCAACAATAGATGGGTAGAACTTGGAGTAGTAGGACTTCCAAGTCAATTAGCGTTAATTTCATTAGTCGGCAATAACTTGCAGCAATTCCATCAGCTACAGTCGCACAAACCTTGTCACGCCCACCTACGCCCCGCCTACGCTTGTGCGCATTTGCCGATACCCCGCGTAGCGCCCTACCCTCAGGCCAACTCCAGAGTCTGAGACTTTACTTTTTGGCTAATTTTGTTGCCGTTTTGTTAACGCCCTTCTTCAAGTTGAACGTCGCGTTTATTTTGTTTCTGAGTTGCTGCGTGTTGCTGCAACATGTTGTTGTTGTTATTGTTGCTGCTGTTTCTGTTACGATTGTTGCTGTTGTTGGTATTACATTTGGCAATTAGCCATTGCAGTTGCCCTTTCTCTCTCACTCTTTGTCGCTCTCAGTCGCTCGCATTCGCTCTTTGCGTGTTGCAGTTTACCCTTTGGCCGTGGCGCACTTCAATACATATTTATTAGCCGCATTTGTTGGATCTTAGCTCAATTAAAAAGTTTTACTTGGCTACTTTTCTTCATTTCGAGGTTGCCCTCTGACCCTAAACTTCAATGTATTCTTCTGCTTCAGCTTCAGCAAAGGCTATAGTTTCTTCCTCTTCTTCATCTTCCCCATCGTTGACTTTTCCATGTTTTCAGCTCAGTTCTCAGTTTTGCCATATTATTCGGTGTGAGGGAGGTGAAAGTTTCTCAGTTGCTCTGCACTTTCGCACTCCTTATTTGCACTAATTGCAATTATTTTGCCCTGAATGCCAATGGTTAAACGAAAAGCCACCAGAGAGCACTCTAAACGTTGTCTTAAAGCCAAATAAGCAAATTAAGTGCTGTTTCGCTTGTTCTTAAGTCAATAGATACTTCGGGCAAATATAAAATTTAAAATAAATGTATATCGGAAAACCATGGAAACATTTGTATAATGCATAAATTTGAAATTAGTTGTCCTAATTTTAGTTATGTATATAAAATAGCTTAAATGAATTTCTATATATTATTATATTATTTTCGGTGGTGTATAGCATTTTTGCTAATCGACTTTGATAATTGATGTAGATCAGCGGGCCGTAAGTAAGACGAGCGCATTAACAATGAGGTGGAAACTTTAGGGGATTTTTAGACCCTGTGTTTAAAAAACACAAAATGATCTATTAACTTTGTGCAAAGTTAATTTGTGATAATTGTTATCTTAATTCTTGGATGGTCGCATCCTTTTCTAAACATTGATTGATCACTTTCTTGATCTAGTTTCTATAAGCCTTATAGGTAGGATAATTAAATAAATTATTTTGTTTTTTTTTTAAAGATTCTTATGACACATACCGCAGGTGAATTGGAAGTATATCCTGTAATTAAAAAGAGGAGTGAAATGTATCTTCATATTAAGACAATATTAAGGGCAGTTCACAGCGTTTAACCCATTTAAATATATTGAAATATATAATATGTATACATAAATTAATTTGCTATAGCTTAGCTTAAAATATGTACTATGTACACTTAATCGAATTTGCTACAATACCGCTTAAGATATATAATATATATGCTTAATCTAATTTGCTATAACTAATTAGCGTAAGGTTTTCTCTTTGTTAGACAATGAGAGCTGATTAAAGAATAGGGACGTAGGACAGTAGGGACGGAAATTCGTAATATCTTTTAATATTTGATCTAAAATAATAGGTTTCGAAAACTTGAATATCAGATGTGATGTATAATAAAATTTTTTTCGTTTGTGTATGAACACATTCATTTTGGAAACTATAAGTGTTCATATTTGGCACGAACGCTGCTTTTGTTTGCGTTCAATTTTTTTTTTTAAATTTTGGATACTTAGTCCCACTCCCCCACAATTGGATACAATAATTCAAAATTGCTATAACACGCGCTATACTACACCGCATATACTAAACTGCCCCAAAAATACTATTCTGTTTCGGAAATACTAAACACAAAGATTTTATTTATATTCTGATATAAATATACGTTAATCAATGTAATTAGTAATATATTAATAAAATGGATAAAAAATTCATATAATATTTTCAACATTTATTTGTGTATTTTTCTTGGTTGTAAATACAAAATAAAACTTGTTTCTCTACATTGTTACAAAACATTTAACAAATTATTAATATTTACTATTAACATTTATAAACCCAAAACAACAAACCAAAAATTAAAGCAAAAAAGATTTTGAGCTCGGTTCAAACTCAGTGCTAACCCAGCAAGTGATTGTGCGGCGGTGCCCAGCGCCCATGAATTGGTCTTTGTTTGTGCACCACTGTGCGCACTACTGGTACTTTGATTGGATAGGGGTAGTAGACAGGTGTTGCAAAGGGTTTCTCCACCCGATATGGAACATGTCGTTCCACCACGAACGGAACTGGACGCTCTACAGCCACCGGATGGATCTTTTCCACGGGAATCTTGATCTCTTGCACCTGCTGCACTGATTTTGCTATGGGCAGTGGCACTTTGATCGGTATGGGCTTTGGTATGGTCGTAATGATGGGGCGTGACACGTGTATATGCACGGGTTGCTTGAACGGAACCTGCTGCTGTTGATAATGTGTAACGGGCAAATGCTTGGTCACCTCAATGTGCTTAGACAGAGGAATGCCAGCTAAGGCTTTCTCGCTTGATGGAGTGTGATGCACACTGGTCCTAATGGGTGGCAGGGGTGAGTTTAATTGTGTTGGCGGTAGATCGATGAATTGTCGTGCAGAAAGTTGTTGATCCTCTTGTCGCTGGTTCCGCTGCTGGCGTTGTTGCTGTTGCTGGTGTTGCTGATGTTGCTGGTGTTGCTGATGTTCTTGGTATTGCCGATGTTCCTGTTGAAGTTGTAGTTGACGTTGTTGCTGATGCTGGTATTGCATCTGCTGCTGGTGTTCCAGGTGATGTTCATGTTGCTGTTGCAGCTGTTGGTGTTGTTGTTGTTGCCGTTGCACGGCAGAAGGCGCTGCATATGCAGGGCGGTACATGTTGGCATAAACCACTGCATTGTTGTGGTTGTTGTTGTTGCCGTCGTCCGCTTGTGGCGCCACCTCGTCGCCCGCGGCGGACAGGCGATAATTGGAAAATTGCTCAATAGGATAATCGAGTAGAGACGGCATCAGTGGCACTGAGAGTGGCCCAGTCAGTGGCTCAGGCTCTCCAGCTGCTGCCTGCGGCTGATATCCGTAGTGTTGATAGTAGAAGGCACTAGATGGAGCTTGTTGTTGCTGGCTCTGCTGGTGTTGCTGTTGCTGCTGCTCATGCTCATGCTCATGCTGTTGTTCATTCCCTGGCAGCTCGTAATTTGCTGTATTAATGACAAAATCGATTTTGCCCCGATTGGCGTCGGCATCAAAATGCGACTGCAGCCTGGTCGTTGGCACAAAGCCGGTGGCACTGACGGCATTTGGCTCATAATTTGCATATGGTGACAACGCTGCCAAGTCACGAGCACCACCAACACCCCCACCAAAAACAGTATCACCATCATCATCATCTACTCGTGTGGCATGGGCAACAACAGCAGTAGTTGAGCCATAATAATTTTGTGTACTACCATATCCGGCTAATCCTGCTAACGCCTCCGTGTCTGTGTCCGGGTCATAATAATTGCTACGGCTGCGGTAGTGCAGAGGCACTACTCCACCTACACCACCCGCTGCTGCTGCTGCTGCTGTTGCTCCTCTTACTCCTCTTGCTGATGATGCTGCTGCTACTGGTGGAACGTCCAATGGCAATGCGGCCGTTATGCTCGCCGCTGGGCTCATTGTTATGGCTAATAATAGCAACAACAAGTACCATAATGGCGATGAGCTGGCGCTTAATGCATTGATCATTAATGGCCCGTTTGCATATTGCCAATTTCGTTGGCCAACACTCGCTGGCTTCATCATTTGTTACTGCTACTCCTGTTACTCCTGCTCCTCCAGCTTCTGCTCCTTGTCCTGCTCACGCTCGTGTTTTCCGCTTTTGTATAAATTTGTTCAACTTTGGCCTGAATCCCAATTGCTGTTTATAAAACACGCTGCCTCTATTGCCGTTAGTGCTGCCAATCGAATGTGAGATTGCGTGCGGGAATAGTCGTTTTTATAGTCGAATCCCTGCAGTAGTTACTCTTATCTCCCCACTCTTCACTTACCACTCTCCGAGTCGAGTGGGTGCAATACGATATGTGTTGAGGCTGGCCCTTTGAGCTAACCATCAAACCATCAAGTCAAGTTCATTGCCTCTCTCATTCAGATTGTATAATTAACTGCACTCACTTTCACCCACTGTGCCAAAGGTACCGACACACTGCACCACAGTTGGAGTACCAACGAGAGCGAGGGTCGGTTGCACTGTGTTAACTATCGCAAACATGTTAATCGGTATGCAGTGCACTGAACAAAATTCTGAATTAATTGACAATAAAAACATTAATTAAGAAATATTTTTTAAGTCTACAATTAGAATGTTTTATTTCGTGCAATTGGGTCCTAAGGCTGAAGACTGATTAAAATATTACTGACTTTTTTTCAAAATGAAAAGAATAAATGAAATTTACAAAATATAAATTTATGTAGAAATATTTACAGTACATTTATAATCTTATTTAAAATTAAATATATTGTATTCAACTAATTTATATTTTATATAAATATTTACAAACAAATTTCAGAGATTTGTATTAATCAATTAAAATTCAATCTAAGACAACATTAACTATATTCTTTTCAGTGTAACAACAGAAGCAGCATCTACATTACATGATACACACAATACTTACACTCACAAACACGCAAACACATAGATATGGCATTCACTTGTGGTCAGTGTCGCGTCCATATCGATGCTCGACGCTGATTGCTCGCATGTCGTCACCAGTATCGGGATTCGTGTTTTGCGGTATGTGGTAGGTTATGGTCTGGTCTGGTCTGGTCGGAGTTGAGTTGCGTTGAGGTCTTCGGGCTTCGGGAGTGTCGGTTGTGTCAGTTGTGTCGGTCTTGGATCTTTCGACTAAACATGCACCAGTGCATCGAGTTGTCTTTGATATGTGGCGTTACAGCGGCTGTGTCGTTGTCATATGAAACCAATTTCCTGTATCAAGTTGTGCGCACTTTCAATTTCAACTGTGCATTCCCATTGTTGATGACGTTCTTCTACTGCTCTTTTTTTCTTTTTCTTGCATTTCCCTTTTAAAGATGCTGATGACAGCCTCTGGTCAAAATCAAATATTTTCCCACTACATTTCAATGGAAATACTTGGTTCTACTTAAGTGTAGTATGCCAGCTACCTGCAACTCATTCATCATTCTTTCATTTTGCATTTTGCTTCAAAAACTTTTTCTGCTAGCCTGCCAGGCTCTCTACCTCTCCCTGTCCCGCAACCACTGACCTCTTCCCCTTTAACCAAGGTTCGCCTCTTGGCACAAAGTATTTGCACAATTGCTGCTCGAGTTGGAGCCCAAAATGACAGCGCAAAGTACACGTAAAGTGTATTTTCTCATTGAACGAGGTTAAGCTTCGTTAAATTTTCCGCTGCGTATCACCAGGACCAACAACTTCCCTGCTATCCACCACCACACAACTTGCACCGTCTCTGCCACTTCGATGTATACCCTAGAACTTAAAGCTTGCTGAAAAGAAGTTTAATAATTTTCAACTAAAATGTTCCTCAATTTTTATAAAAGAGAAAAGACTAGGGAGTTCGATATATGCATCATTGAAGACTGATTGAGCAGATATATGATACTAATTTATTATACTTTATTACAAAAAGTGCAATAATTCGAATCCATACTAAGAATAGTATGTTTTTAATTAATTATAAATAATATTTAAAAATTATATTTGTCTCTAATAGACCTTCCGCAAAATCGCATTGTATAGTCGAGTTCGCTCCAATTTAAAGCAATTTCTTTTGATGATTTTTCAGTAGATTCAATGCTTTCGAGTCTCGTGAAGCATATTTAAGCTCGAAATCATAGAAAAGAGGAGTAGTTCATCCGTAGGGCCGTAGACCGTAGGGTTAGTTATGGCTTCCTCTTTTTGGAAAATCAACGAAACGGAGCCAATGTTAAAAACCTTCCGTTTATAATCACACACACAAACACTCTCACGTACATATAGAATCTTTCTCTGTTTCGCACACACAATTCTTCATGCTCAGAGTTCAAAGTTGGCTTTTACTCTACACAAAATCCATCATAACATTAACTGTCAGAAGGAGTGGAACTGCTAAGAGTTCGTTGGAACTACATAAGTCCAAGGTGGCAGAGGAGGAAGGCAGCGCTGGCGACTGTTTTTTTTTTTTTTTTGCCAGTATGACACTCTTAAGTTCATTAAGTTACGTTAAAACGCCAAAATGGTTTCAAAAATTGAAGAGAAGTAGAAAAAGCGAAATGCGAGAAACTAGAAGCGAGTGCAGAGAATTGTGAACCAAGAACTGAGAACTAAGAACTGTGAAATGAGAGCAAAATAACACCACAGCTACATAGTTTGACTGGACTAGCTGAACGCTAACCGAGATTGTTGTTGTTGCTTTTTTTCTCCATTTCTGTTGGCTGCATGCGAATTTAATCAAGTCATGCAATAAAATTTACGGTTGCCTTCTGCACGGGGCAGGTGTACGGCGTTTTTGGCCAGCTTTGTGTGTTTTGGCCACAAAACCAGTTGAATATTTGCCATTCGCTAGGCAGGGCACAGGTAGCAGTCGTTGCAGTAAACTGGAGGATGCCAGATGCCAAGGCTCAGGTGAGGTTTTCCACAATTTTACAAGTTCTAATATTTTCCTTCATTTTTTGTTGTTTGTCTGTATGTTGCGGCCTTCAGCTTGGTTTTGCGGGCTTAAAACAATTTGCGGTCCTTGACTGGAAAGTCATAGGCATTTTTTTAGCGCTCTCTCGTTTTCTTTCACTCCAACACTCTTCGTCATTCTTGGACTCTGTCTAAGGAATTTCCTTGGAAATGTACAAGTTGTGGCATTTCATTGCCTTGGTATGCTAGTGATTTTTTGTGTAGTTTCCATTTGATTTACATGTCAATGCCTAAACGGACCACATATAAAGGAACAAACGCATTGTCGTCTATTGTTTATGGTATTTACTACTTATACTAGGAAGAACTTCTACGTAGATATAACATATTTTGGCGTGGAGAAATTCTCAATCAAAATTCCGCGGGGCTGTGCCCTAATTGTTTTTTTTTTTTTCAGTTGCCTTTTGCTTGTCTTAGTCGAGGCTTAAGTTAAGTTTTTTGCTCTTTTTAAATTCATTTATTTTTCATGTGTTTTTTGTATTCTTTACTTTTTATTTTATTTGTTTTTTTCTGTGCCTCATAGAAATGCAAATTTCAATTACTCGTATAGCCTGGCAAAATTGAAATGCTTTTGAAAATAATTTCGTTCAGTTAGTCATAAGAAATACAGCTTCGCTTCAACTTCAACTTCAACTTTAGCATTGACTTCGACTTCGACTTCGACTTCAACTTCAACTTCGTCTGTGACTGTGACGGTGACTGTGACTTCAATCCCTCTTTTCTCTCCCGTCCCTTTTGTTGTTGGAACCACCCAATTTCTCAGGCTATGCTTGTCAACAATCGAGCTCGCATTTCATTTGCATTTCGAATGCGTGGAAACTTTCGCAGCTTGTGAAATTTATTTTGGCGAATTTTGTAACATGTGTCCAGTTGGCACAAGTTGAAAACTTTTCACTTGAAACTTGCGCTGACTCTGAATCTGAATCTGATTCTGACTCTGACTCTGACTCTAAATGTGACTCCATTCTCATTCCACCAAAGAGATGCGGAACTGCCACAATCACTTTGGTTTTCTCGGTTAATGAAAATTTCATTTCATTCGGCATAAAGGCAAAGTTTTTTCTTTATATATCTGCCTCTTTTAGTAGTTGTTGTTAACATTGTTACTGTTGTTGTTAAGAACTAAAAGCCGGCGCTTCATTGGTCACATCAGGCGAATTTTGTGGCCTGCTATGGGATTGATGCTGACTGAGAATTACTCGTATTTCATTTAATTGCCGTTGAAATATTTAATATTAATTGATGTTCTTTAATTGCTTCAATGTGCAGATCCTTTGCCGGTTTCTGTTGTCGACCAACTCATTAAAAAGCCATCAACTGGTCAGCTCAATAGCTCGACAGTTCACCAGATTACCAGCTCAGCAACTCGATGGAACAACGTTTCCCACACAAGCTCAGAGCCACACAGCAATGTCCCTGTGGCAAGAACTACCACAGGGCGTATTATTAATCTTCATAATTACCACATATTGCCTTGAAGAATTCCACTTAACAAATGCCCAAGTTGGTTAAACAAAAGACACAAAACTTCTGGGGTCAGTTCCTTAAGTAAAACCTCAAAAAAAAAAAAAAAAAAAATAGACAACAACAACAAAAAAAAAAAACCACCACCACGTGCATTGTGCTAGCAAACCACTAGCGGCCAGCTTGTATGCCATATAATCTATTCCCTTTGTGTTGCTTGATCTTTTTATACGCCTTTGTTCAGGCCTGCAGCATATGCTTTTCCCTCTGACTTTGAGGAGTTATCTGAGTCTTTATTTAGACACACTTTGGGCATATTGATTTCAGTTCATTGCTAATATTTATTCTATGAACTATTATATCATTCAGTCGGTATGTTTGCATCATCTGTGAATTACATATAATGATTAAATTTCGGAATTAAATCAGATGGACTACTATAATATTAGGGATATACATATATTGGTATCTAATTAAATTGCTTTCATTGCTTACAATTGTTTATTTTAATCAAATTTATTTATCTACAAAATGTATTATTGAAATTTCGCATAATCCGTGATGATTTGCTTGACCTATATATTTGAAACTATTTTTTTGATAAAAATGTACAGAAATTTATGTATAAATAATTTATAATATACTAACGGTAAGTCTTCAACAAAATACCATTGAAAAAGTGCAAAGAACGCGAGCTACATAGTTTGCCATTGCGTATTTACATGCAGATTTAATTTTTAATGGCTTTTGTTTGCCTTAGCTAAATGACCATAATCAATTTTATCGATCTATTCCAAAACGCTTATGTGTGGGTGTATATATAAATATTAGTCAGGTTGCATTTTGTGTGGTGGTAGAATGCACAGTCACTTTTATACGTCAACTTCTACTGCTTTTGCCTCATACGTCCGTTTTTTTTTACCATTGACGTCAGGCATTTTCCAGCGCACACTTCAATTTACAGTGATGCCTGGTACCTTCTCGCTCCAGCAGTTATGGCAAATATTTAACGATGACTGACACATCGGACATTATGTGCAAGATGAAACTGTAGCTGGAAATGTGACTGTGACGGCGACGGATGTCTGACGAGTGCCAAGATATTTTAATGGACTGAATTTCATTAACTTTTTGTATGTATATGTATAGTATATAGAATTGCAACTGAGCACAGTTAAAAGCTTTGCATAGCCTCACATCGATAGAATGGGTTGGACGGTATGGGCCATGGCTAACCGAGCGTATATAGACTGTGTTTGTCAGTTGGCTGTAAATAAAGCCAGGCAAATTGTGGCCAGGCCTTAGCCTCCGCTCCTCTCAGTACAATTCAGTTCTCAATTCGGTTCGCGAGCTATGTAATCGCAGTTTGAATTGAAAAAGTTTCGCTTGTTTTGGTTGAATATATTTTTATAGTTTTGCGGTGCACACACATGTACACACACTCATATATGTGTCAGATGGAGAGGGAGCAATTCATTCAGTAGTTGCAACCGCAAATTCGTTTTGTATTCAGTTGGCAAATTTAGTATTTTATTGAGTTGTTGCAATGGCCATTTAATGAAGTGCAATTTCATTTTTAACACATGCAAACACACAGATACATCCACACACATACACAGATACACACAAGTACAACGAGAGTGGTATACTGCGATTTATTGAAGATGCAACCACGGGACAGTGCACGCAAATGCATGCGGCTCTGTGATTGCTGCAGCATATTAAGTATACGCAGTGATAGCCCTGTTGCTGTTGCTGTTTCTGTTATTGCAGCTGCTGCTGTTATGGCTGCTGTTTTTGGCAAAAATATAGCACGAGTTTTGTGGCGCAAATGCATTCAATTCGCCATGTTTCCATTTATTATTAAGCGCTTGATGCGCTTTTGCCAATAAATCAATTTCAGCAAAAGCCAACGCATCATTTGGCCCATTCCGAATCTAAATGCCGCATGCCACATGCCACATGCTTCACGTTGCCTATTTCTCTCTGTGTGCATTGTGGCTGCCATTTGGCAATTGGTTATGATTGTATTTTGCTGGCTACATGTTTATTAAGGTAACTCTAATGCGAACTGCCAATGGCAGCTCTGTTTAATGCGAAATTGAATGTCTGTCCACGCCGCAGAGAGTCTCTCTCTCTCCCTCTTGCTCTTATCTCTCTTCCCCTGTGCAATCGAACGCATTGTGGAGAAGTGCAATTGGAATGGCAGTTTCTGTGGCAGTTGCATTTGCAGCCTTAATTATTATAATTAATTTGCTGCCACATTCATTAAGGGCTGGCAATTAGGATTTTTGGCATGTAATTAGCTCTTTTCTGCGCTTTTCAGAAGTCACAAATTTTCTTCAGCTGCCTTTATTACCACTTCAACTATTACCACTACCACTGCTACAGCTACTTCTTTTCTTAGACCAATTAGTTTTATTGTCGCTTCGCACTCGGAATTAACTGAACTGAGTGAGTCCTTTAATTAACGTACAGGATACGAGGCGGTGCCTTTACTTTTTGCACTCACTTTAAGTCTGCATGTGCATTGGCCCTTTCAATTATGAGCAATTAACAACTTGGCAGGCAGAAAAACCCGACTTGGCCCCACTCAAAAGAAACTGCATAAGAACAGCTTAAGCATATATAATTTTAGCAAATATTTTTAAAAGTTATGTCTTTATTTAAAGTATTAAAAAAAGAATACGAATATTGGTATATGAATTTAAAAAAATATGCAACAGTAGGGACAGACCCGACATTAAGGAACAGAATAGTATTTTTGGGACAGAATAGTATTTTTAGAGCAGAATGGTTTTTCGGGTTTGGTATAGATTTTCGGTGTTGTATAGTATAATCGATAATCGATTTCTACAATTAATATCGATAATCGAAATCGTTAATCGATAATCAACAAGCAACTAGGTGTCTGATGTTATTCTGTATATATGTTCCAAATCACAACCTTCTAGCTTCTAAATTGCGCCTTTTAGTCAATTTTTATGCTTCTGGTATTCACCAGTGGTAGTTTGGGGGTAAGTATCCAAATTTTTATTTAAGAGTAGGTGTAAAATCAATTTTTGAACATATGTTTCTAAGCACCACGTTCTAAATCCAATTTGAAGTTCTGGTACCCAATTTTGGGGGTGTGGGGCTAGGTATTCAAAATGTATATAAAAACAGCAGGTGCATAATGCGAAAGCGCATATAAAACTGCTCCTGTTATTACTTCTTTTAGTTTTTGGGGATCCACTAGTAGAGAGTGGGGGGCAGGTATCCAAAGTATACATTAAACCGTAAAGGATGCGCACCTATGTTTCAAAACAGTATGTTCTTGCTTCAAATTTGCGCTCGTTATGGCAATTATAAATTATGGGTATTTTATCGTTAAAAATAAAATATTTTTTGGGGATACAACAGTGAAGTATTGGGGACACGTATCCGAAATTTGCAAATTAATTTTTCCAAAATGTTTTTAAATTTAAAGTTCGAAATATTTTAAAATAAATATAAACGAAATATAAAATAAAAATTGTAAATTTACCCCAAAGCCTATGTTGATCAGGAAGAGAAGCCGAGCTGATTGAGCCATGTCCGTCTGTCTGTCTTTCCATCTGTCACTCTGTCCGTCTGTCCGCTTTTCTTGGCGGGCAGATGATGATTGTTTTAAATTGAAATTCAAAATTTGATTTAAAAAATATACATTTTAATAAGAATATTTAGTTTTGCGTGGGTCTTATCAGCATTTTCACCATTTTAAGCGTTTTATAGTTAACCCAAAAGATGGATTTATTGGTGTCTACGGCGCTATTAAAATATTTACCATTCAGATTGCTGAAATGTAACAATTTATTAATGTATAAATTATTTTTAAAAAATTATTTTAATTACCACATTGAGCAATGACGATACCACCAGGCTCCGTGCCTATCTACAGCACAATTATTTGCATCATTATCATTATCATTATCATATGTAGTAAACTGCATATTATTGTGATATTCAAAGCTGTCGGCATTGGAACCAGCGTGTCTACCTAGTTTATTTATTCTATATCGATCACCCGGACCAGATATACGAAACTCATCGTAATACGCGTAATGAATTGTACCATTAAATGATTCCATATGTATAAAGAGTTCGTGCTTTCGTTCATTAGTCAGAAGATATATTTTACGTAATCCAAGAAAAAAGTCACCATCGAAAGAACCAAATCCATTTTCATATGTATTCCAATTCCTATAGAAATCCTCTTTACCATTGATTCGCTGTTGAATTACCAACCAGCCAGGACCTGCAACATCACTGTTACATAGCACTTCCATAGAGTCAGAGATTGAGAGTTTTATGTTATATTTCCCTGTCGAATTGCCACAACCAGTTGGTAGCTTATTTTCATTTTCTTTCGATTTTTCATCAATACCTCTTCTTAATAGCCTGATCTGAGCTTCAAGAAGATTAAGATGTTTGTCTGTATTCGATAATTTTAATTGTAATTCTCTGATTCTCGCATCGTTTTCTACCTCTTTTTGCAAATAGTTGTAGTTTCCATTAGTCTTATAAGTATTGCAATTCAATAATTTATTTTGTTATCGATACAAATTTTTATGCACACTTACCATATTTGTGTTGTATGCATTCTCTATAAAAGCTGTAACTGTACCCAAATTCAGTGCTGTATATAAAAGTAGGGTGAAATATATATTCATTTTAGAACAATGTTTTAGATAGTTAACAGTGTTAAACGCAGTAAAGAACTGAATACTTCCTTGAATCTTGTTAGAGGTATAACAAAATTTATATATATATTATGTGCCTTTAATCAAATTTGACATAGCTAACCTTTAAAAATGTTTTATTTCCATAGAAGTAAATTTGTCATAGTTCCGCTTAATATAGTTTGAACATATAATTTAAATTGTAATAGCAAATGAACATACGGTTTTGTGTCTTGATATAGCTGAACTTTTGCAAACTATATTGCAAATGACATCCATTGCAGATAGATAAACCCAAAAAATTGAGCTAACCTTGCGACAATATTCTCCATGAGTATGCCACAGGGCATTCGAATTTATAAGATTATTATTATTTTGTTAACATCATTGCTCAATTCAATTAGAAATTATACTGATGGAGGAACAACCTACCTTTATTGAAAATAGGTAAAATAAATATATTTTCAAACATAAGAGAAGAATATTGTATTGTATTGTAATGCTTGTTAGCCCATCTGGTGTATAATGTGAATGTGCATATATGTGCTACATCAGGGTTTTCTATCTTTAATATTGCACCTGTTATTCTTATTTTTATTCAATGGGAATCCACCAGTGGGGGAATGGGGGAAGGTATCCAAAGTTTTCATCAAACAGTGGAATATACAAATGCGCACCTATGTTCCAAAGTAGAACGTTCTAGCTTCTAATATGCGCCTTCTATGTCGATTTTAAATTATGGGCTTCCCAATTGCGGGGGAGTGGGGGCGGGTATCCAAAATTTTATTATGACAGTAGGTGTATAGTGTAATTTAGCACATTTGTGCCAAAGCACAATGGTATATCTCCAAAAAAGCGCCTGTTGAGGCAATTTAAAGTTTTGGTATCCAATTATGGGGAATTGGGGGCTGGTATCCAAAATTAAAAATAAACTTGATCTGCTTTGGCCGTACAGCAATGTTCGTGCCAAATATGAATACTGTAGCTCTTATAGTTTCCGAAATCTAGGTGTTCATACAGACGGACAGACAGACGGACATGGCTCAATTGACTCGGCTTCTCATCCTGATCAAGATATATACTTTATGGGGTGTGGCACGCCTCCTTCTGCCTGTTACACACAAAATCGACTTAGCAGAAAGTTAATAGACCCTTTTCAGTTTTTTAAACAATTTCTTTTTGTTATCCATTTTTTGTGTGTTTTATAGCCATTACGTAAATAATATGTTTTTGATTTATTGCGTATCTTAATTAGTAAAGTGTATATAAATAAATAAAGTCATGAAAAAATAAATATACAAATTTTATTTATTTTTACATTCAAACAATTTTTAACTTACATATTAAAGGGTTTTTTAATATTATGATATATTTCTTATTAAATGCATTTTCATAATTATAGCAACTCATTTGTTTATTGTATTTATTAATTTTACACCTGATTTAACCACATATTTCTTTAAGTGTAGCACCCTTTGTCAATTGAAGTTTGAATGCAATAAATCAATTTTGAATATTGATATGGAATTTATTGTGCCCCTGATAACCGCGAATAATAGAAGTCAAGATGTGCAAAGAAATATATTTCATTATGTAAACACAATTAATATTAATACAAATACTTGTGAAGTAGCTGAGGGAGAGAGAAAGACAGCGGGAGAGAGACAGAGGAAGAATGAAAGAGAGAGAGAGAGAGAGAGAGAGAGAGAGAGAGAGAGAGAGTGATTATAATAGGAGCGAAGATTTAATGAAGTCATTATCTTAATCAGCTCAGCAACAGAGTCGATGCTATCAATAAGGTTTTGCATGCACGTATAAAAGAACTAAATGAGAAATGAATATTCATAGTGCTGGCGAGTGAGTGTATCTGTGTGAATATGTGTGCGTGTGTGAGTGTGTTATACTTGGTGTTTGTGGCAGACGCAACATGTAAGCAACACCAAAGTGCCATAAGCGGAAATCAATTTCATAGAAATGAAAGTCATACACAGTTCCAAGCCAGGCACAGAAATATCATACATATGTGTAAGTGTGAGTATAAGTGCGAGTGTGAGTGCGAGTGTGAGTGTGTGTATCTGTATCTGTGTTTGTCTATTGAGCGAATGAAGTACCAGTTATTGGCTAGCAGAAGATGATGACAACAGCTACAGCTAGAGAAACAGCAACAACAATAGCGACTGGTAGTGGCACTAAGACCAAGACTCAGACCGAGACCAAGACCGAGACCGAGACGAGGTTGTCGCTCTCAGCGACGACTATGTAAGCAGGGAAGAGCCGTTCTTATTGAATTTCAATGACACATGCACAAATGCTGAGGCGAACGATGAAGGCAAAGAAAACAGTAAAGAGAGAGAGAGAGAGAGAGAGTCCGGGGGCATTGGGTTTGTACAACAAAAAAAGGAGGACAAATAAAGTATAACCACAGTTGTGCTACTATCAACCGCATCTATGGCTATATAGAGCCCTGGCCGTATGCTCTCTTACACTTATACTTATGTGGCAATGACAAAAGCCGAAACGAAGGAACAACTGAACTCTGGCACGCCCACCACACTGAATGCAGTGGTGGTACTGGTAGTGGCGGTGGTAGCAAAAGACAACTTGTTGACCGGATGTGTGTGGCGGCAATAAGTACGTAAATGGGATTATTTGTGAGTGTATAAGTGTGACTATGTGAGTGTGCTGGAGTGTGGTGCCTGCTGGATTCAAGTAAATTGAATTTATCTTAATTTTTCGTGGCATTTGCGGCTGCAAGTGCCGCAGCGACTCTTTCACATGGACGACACCATTACAGGCACAAGGTTTCAAGGCTTCATATCTACTGAATGCAGCCGGGCTTTAAAGCAAAATTCGGACTCGTATTCGTACTTGGAATCTCGTCCTGACTCTGACTATGGCTCTGACTCTGACTCTGACTCTGACTCTGAGTCCGTGTAGTCCTTTGAAATATGCTGAGTAATTTACAGCTGGCTTTCACGCCCTAACCCTGCCGCACGAAACTTGCTGAAAGGGCAGCGTACAATGAAAAAAGAAACAAGTAAATGTGTAGAAAGAAAGCAAAAGAAATGTATGAATTTTATTTATTTATATTGAAATTAAGTTGCGCATGGCTGTAGAAATTGTTGCGGTTGCTTTTCACGGTTTTTGCTAACCCTTCTCCTATACCCTATAGCGTATTCACTAAATACAAGTGCACTTCCTTTGTACTAACATAATACTCTTCTACACTGCTCATACCTTTCATGTAGTATCTATAAGTCATTCATACCCTACAGCGGCTGCTAACTGCTTTCACTGCACAGCCATTCAGCGTAAATTTGTGCGGCTGTCGAAATTTGAATGTGGTCAGCCGTCCAGCTGCTCCCCGGCTGTGGTGCACTGACTCAATGCCTCAATGCCTTAACCTTTGACTTAAATTTATGGTCTTTACTGGCAATTGCTTTTGGAGAAAATTTAACTGTGAGATATGGCTTTAATTTTAGCTGAACTTGCTCAAATGAAATCAGTCATTACGTAAAGAATTTCCATTTGCAAAGGTATATTAAATTTAGAAGATTTGATTCGATTGACCATATAATATTTCTCCTGATTTAATTATCTCTTAATAATTTTCATATAATTCCATAATGAATTTTTTACATTTAATGTTTTTGTATTACAAATTCAATTTAAGATTACAAAGTTATATTTAATTTGTAAGAGTTGATTAGTCTGATTGCATGTTATTAAATTTAAGTTTATTAAATTTTTTCAATATTCTACAAAAATATCTATTAAAAATTTCCATTTACTTAAAATCATTGTCTAACAAATTCAACTAAATGTTGCAAAATTTTAATAACGATGTCTTAAAGTTATGTATACATATTTTCAACTCTATTCACAATCCTATGAACATTTTTATCACATTATAAAGTTAGTGTAGATGTGAATTCTTTTTTGTTTTTCTTACAGTGTATTATTACGGCCAGGTGATGACAGGATGCTTTTGGTTCTCTGTGCGTGTCAACTAATCCGTCCATTTTGTGTGCCAGCTGGCTGAGATAATGGCGGCAGTGACCTATTTTAACCCGAACTCTGGGGATGTACTGCCAAATGTGTCACAGTGTCTCTGTCTATGTGTGTATGTGTATATGTGTACGTATGTACAGTGTTTCCCTTTAGTGAGTGTACCGCATGTGCTTTAATATGCATAATAAAAGTTTTTATAGCAACGACGAAGACACCGACTAGAGTTCTTCTTTGCTGTTTACTTTTAGTTTATGTCATTAGCTGTCCGACTGCTTGGCACTATGTATGACATAGGGAATCTGTGTCTATATATAAATTTGTATAGGTTAAATGCGGAGAACGACAACGATTATTTTGCAATCGAGAGGCATTTGCATTAAACACACGCTAATTGGTTCGTTTTGTGATGGAAATTTACGCTAAAGACTCGAAGCTATAGCTGCCTTTTGCATTTCAAGCTATTATAATAAAAGCCATTCACACACATGCATACACACACACACACACACACACACACACACACACACACACACACACACACACATACACCAATGTGCAGCTATTCCGCATAGTGTGAAATACAACAAAAAATTTGTTGCATACAAATGGGCGTTGGCTGTGGCATGAATGCAGTTTTTTTCTATAAAAATGCGTTTAACAGCAGCAAAGGGAGTAACTGCAGCAACAGCCAACAAAACCAACACATTTGCAGCATTTATTGCGTTTTTCCGTTAACTGCCTCGAACTTCACACGAACGTATACACACAGACACACACACACACATGTCCATACACACGCATACTATCGTTGACTATACATACGCAGGGAATAATGGGCTTTAGGCTGCTGCTTTGTTGCCAAACAACTTAGCAGCATACACTGAGAAAAAAGTATATGATTTTCAATTGCAATTTAAATTATTATATCGTTATTTTAAAATGATGTCAAATTAATTCATATTTATATTAAATTTACTTCAACCTTTACCTTAGTCTTTAACTGAATGAATTTCTTTCAGTGTAGTGCTAAAAATCTGGCTTTTGAATTCGCATTGCTGCTGGCATTGTAGTAGTGGGTGCTATAGCTGCTCTCGCTGTGATAAATGGATCGGAAAATACGCGTACTTAACAACGGACGCCTTGTTTAACGTGTTGTATGGCCTTACTACACCTTAGCTTAGTCGAGTCTTGCCTTTGTTAAACTATATGTGATTGTGATTGTGATTGTAGTAGATGTAGCTCCATATACTTATGGACTTATGTCATAAAAGCTTCTTAGAGTTTGCAAGATCAACGAAAGCCAAAATGAAGTCACAGAATCATCATTATACAAAAATAAACTTAAATCTTGACATTTATTCATTTTTGCATTCAAATTGATATTATATATAGTTAATTTGATTCAATTGAATGCACATTTGATCTTTGCAAGGGCTTCGACTGTCGACTCAACCCCAATCGCAGCTTTTCATTTATTGAGTTTTTATTTTCAATATTTATTTTGGCTTAACCCACAGCACAGCCACGTGTGATGACGTCGGCTGTGCGGAGCACGAGCTGGAGCTTTATGCACTCGCCTGTGTCGCCCGCCTCATTGGGCTCTTCATTGGAGCGGCAAATGTTTACACCTGAGCAGTTAGTAGCCACACCCACACCCACATCCACAACCGCAGAAGCAGCAATTGAAGTCGCGGTGCCATCAGGCTTATACGTGTCAAGGATAATTCGTGAAAAGAAAAAAGTCCGTCTGCATTGCTTTCAGAAAGCAGTGTATTGAAGCTTTTTCACTTTTGCCTTGACTACACAATCAAAAATCAACTCTAAAAAGCTCTTTTGCTTTATTTTATTTTTTGAAAATTAATGCTTATTTTTATTTATATTTTATTTTTTATATTTTATTTAATTTATTAAAAATTAATGTTTACTTGTTTGCAATTTTGTTTTATCGAATTTCACGATCTTAGAAATTTAATTTAAAATTCCGTACACGCATAAATATTACAAAAATGTAATATATTGAATAATTAGCTAAATGAGTGAATAGGTTGAATTGGAAAATGAAATTTGGAGAACGCATTGCTGAGAGACAGCTTATACTATTACAATGTGAAATCTAACTTAATTTGTTCATTATATTATCTTAATATTCTTTAAAGAATTTAAAACTAAGGCATTTTTATAGAAAACAAGCAAATAAAAATAATTTCAAATATCCACATATTTTGTTCGTTTTGTTATTTGTGAAAAATGTTTGGCATATGCTACTAGATGCATTCTAATGACTGCATTTCGATAAAGATACATATTTGTTAACATTTTCTCAGCAAAAGATTGCTATTTGTTTGTGCTATACCCCATAAAAAGTTATATTCCAGACGCATTGATTTCATCACCTCACATTTACCTATGCAGAGCTCAAAAGCAAACTTTGCTGTTTGAATGTTGTACGAAATTTTCACAACTCATTTCTTCAATTTTCACCCGAGTTGCTACGAGCTGCCAGCCACGTTCCATGGAACCATGAGCCATGAGCCATCAGCCATGAGCCATCAGCCATGAGCCATGAGCCATGAGCCATGAGCCACGAGCCAAGTCAAATTTGACAAATAGCTGAGCTGAACGCTACGTCCACGAGCATTTTTCGTAGAGTCATATATGAGCAGCTATGAGTGGGAGTATGTGCTATATGTGAATCTGAAATTTAGTTTCCTTCTCCATTTCCTTCTTCTCCTTCTTCTTCTTTTTTTTTTTGCTTTTATTTTGCTATTTTGCATTATGGTCGTGGCAGCATCTGTTGCCTGCGAAGGTGCAAGGATGAGCTGAAGGTGGAATGCATTGCAAGTTTTGCAGTTGCTCTACTCCATTTGATAAACGATTCGGAATTAACTTTGCCTCAGCTACTTCAAAGTTGCCTCAGCTTGTGGCTTACGTTAATCAATTGACTATGTCAGCTCAATATGTGAGTGTGTGTGTGAGAGAGTGTGAGTGTTCGAGAGCGTGTGTACGCTTGGATAACTGAGTAGGCAGCAAGCATAAAATATTAAATTGATGGAGCACGTGCATGTCAGCCATTTGTTTGCAACATCAGCAGCAAAAAAATTATCAAAATAAAAAAAATATAAATACTGTTCTACGTTTTAGTTCTTGTTTTTTAGTAGTACAAGTTTAGAGCAAACAATAGAGAGAGAGAGAGAGAAAAGAGAGAGAGAGAGAGAGTGCAAAAGTGAAAAAGCGCTTAAAAGAAAGGAGTATAAAGTTTAGAGTATTTAGAGTTCAGTACGAGCCTGACAACAGCTGTTAGTACAGAGTATATAGCATATAGAGTAACAAACACATACACTTTTTGGGTAATTTATCCCAACTTGTGGGTCCTATAAGAGCCACACGCACACGTCTTTATGAAAAAAACAACAACAAAAAAAAAAACAACAAAAAATAGAAATGGTTGGGGCCAAAAACTTTTATAAAGAACTTTTTTTTTTTGCATTTTTGCGTGACGGCTGCTGCCAACTTAATGAAATTTTGTTTTCGCTCGTAGATTTTATCTTTTGAGTTTTGTGCACCTTAACTTACTTTTCTCTATATGCTTTTGCCTACATTTCGTTATTTTTTTTTTTTATATATTTTTCCTTCGACTCACTTATTGTTGCTATTAGTGGGCATTGCTTTATTATGAAAATGTCGAAAGTTGTCGCAACCATAAATTGTGAAAATTTTTGTGCGTTGCGATGAAAGTTTTTTAACCACAGTTACAGTTAAGCATTCGGTTCAATATGTCTGACTGGCTGGAATAAACTTGTGCCTAGTTTTGCCAATCGGATTGTGTTTAGTTTTTGTGCACAAGTCAGACAGATAGACAGACAGACAGAGAAACAGACAGACCATAGATAGTAAGCTTGGATAGAAGACAGCTGTTATTGTTGTTGATGTTGTAGTTGTTCCTTTTATTGTCTGGCTCAAAATTGTCATCAATAATAATAAAAGTGCGACGGAGGAGCCAAGTCAACAATGGACATCGAGCCATCATTGGGCAGCGCTGTGTCCACTTGTGATAAAATAAATGTTGCCAAGGCTGTGCGACTATCTACCTTCCCATTCTCTCGATCTCCCACTACTCGCTCTCTCTATTATATTCCATGAGTAGCTATATTAATGTGAATGTGTATGTCTCTCTGTATGAGTGTATGAGTGTATGAGTGTGTGTGTTGTTCATGAAAATACACTTTTGTATTCATTCGACCGCAACTAAAAATGTTGACCATAAAGTTTTCTGTTGCTGTGTTTTTATTTTTCTTATTTATGTCCAAGTTTTTGTTCTTTTCGTGTGGATATTCTTTTGTTGGTTTTGTTGGCTCGTCCTGGTGCTACTCTTACTCCGCTCATGATGCTTGTGTTGCTTGTACTGTGTTTTGTCCTGCTCCTGCACACAGCTACAGACAATTGTAGATTAACACATGGCTGCCGTTTGTCACGTATACGCTATGCTGTACGGGACTATCAATGATTGTCGTTGTCGTTGCCCGTTGCTCGTTGCTCGTGGATTGCCAAGGGCAACAACATTTTTTCTACAAATTTCATTTTATTGAGGTTTTATTGGCGTTGAATTAAATTGAGCACAGCATCGAGGAGGCACACGGAAACATTTTTGCTTTTACCTCCAGCACTTGTATGCTCTCTCTCGCTCGTGCACTCTCTCTCATTCTGTCTATCTCGCTCGCATTTCCCGCGGGGTATGACAGGCAGTATGTGTATGTCATTGTGACTGGCTTTGATGGAAATTGCTAATGAAATAAGTTTTTAGTTGTAAGATTTTATTTCTTATTTCCTTCTTCTTTTTTTTTCGTTTTGCTCTGCTTTATGTCCAGCCATGGCCTTTTCAGAGCAACACAAAAATGTTTATTTATTCAGCTCTCTTGGTCAGCGGCCAGGTTCATTTCAACTCTGATGCTTATGCTTCTGCTGCTGCTGCTGCTGCTGATGTTGCTGTTGCTGCTCTTAAAATCCTCTTTTCAAACTTGATTCATTAATTACGCTCAGCGCAGTGTGTTCAAAACTGGAACATGTCACAGTTTTCTCAAAAAAAAAAAAAAAAAAAGGAAACTGCTAATTGAAGGAATGTGCCATAAGCCATTAAAAGCACTTGCAGTTCAGAAATCAGATTTAAGTACGTCCCTTCTTGAAGTTAAACTCATTGAGCTGTAAAGCTGCAAATTCGAACTAAAAGTGTTCGTTTGATCGAAATCTTTTCTGAATTTAATGCTAGAGTAGTAATACTTCGTTTAAGTCATTGATTTAGTTTCTGCAAGTCGAAAAATCAGTAAGATTTTTGTTCTACACACTTTGTAAATATATAGTACAAACTATAATTGAAATTTGAATACATATATCTTTAAGATACAAAATTATTGTCCCCATATATAGCAAATAAAACCTCCTCCCATTGCATTTGTAATATTCGCCTAGTTTAGAGCTTGACATGTGCAACTTAATATCTAAACTTATTTCCAAGAGTACTATTTATATCTGTGAATGTCGTAGTTGGAAACTTGCAAGGTGCAAAGTGAAGAGCACCGAAATGTGATAAAATGAAGAGAAAACGAATAAGAAAATGAATGAAAATAAGAAAATACAGAGACAAGCAATTGCATTAATGTATTCACCTGGCACGCCGTAAAACAAAAGCAAATCATAGAACGCACAGTGTGAGGCGAAAGATAATGAAAAAATCTGTATTTAAATTTCTTTGCAATAATATTTACCTACAATTCCCGCTTCGGCACCTAACTTCCGCACGAATGGAATGAAATGACACGACGAACGGTGGGATGAGAGGAAGGACGCTCTTTGGCCATGAGCCATGTTGCATGAGATAAGTATGGGTAGATGCGGGTAGGGTCGGCGTGCAGTTACATTTACAGTAACAGTTACTGTTATACTGACAGCCACTTCCGTGTGAACTAATTCCCTACACTTTTAGATTCGTTTCGTTTTTTTTTTATTTTTGTTTTTGTTTTATTTTTTACTTTTTACTGGCAACGCGCTTTCTTGAACTTTAACGACTGGTCCCATGTCCGGATGTGGATCCGTGTGCGGGTGGGGATGGACATGGGTGTGGGTGTGGGTATTGGATGGAGGTAGTGTGGGGTAAGTGCCGTGTCGGTCGCTCGGTGCCCACCCTATGTTGAGCACCCACATTTTATTGTTATTGTTTGTAATTGAAATGGTGCAAACGTACAAGCGATAAAATGTAAATCCAAGCTCTCGACTGGCATGCGACCAAGGGGCGTGGCATGCAAGGAATAGAGGGAGAGAGTGATAGAGAATATAGAGTATAAAATAAGGGAGGGCAGTGTGAGGGGTGAGGACCCAATGCCATTCATCGATTGCTCCATTTAACAAATTTCGATTTCCGCATCAGATTTTTGCCCCATAGCAACTTCCTGTGCAAAGTTTTCCTTCGCTTCTTCTTTTTTTTAATGCTTGTCTCATGGCTTGCACTCAAGTTGCGGGTTATTGAAAAGCGATTTTCCGTTTTCATTTTAATTATTTCAATTCTTGTAATTTTGCAATTAGTAGGAGCAATCACACCTCGCGGCCATCTTCATATATGTGCTCACACTCCACAAATAAATATGTGAACTCAATTAATTTTACACTTAAGGTTATTTTCAGTGTAGAGAGGGATAACATATTACTCAGAGATGGAGATGGAAAAGACAAGATGGGTATATGTGGCACTGACTGACTAAAACATACATTTCCCAAGAATTTTTATGGAATCATCACATAATTCTAAAGTTGGGCGAGTAAATGCACAGACATTTTATCAGGTATAACTAATGTCTGGTCCTGCTGTCCTTTACAGTTTTTATATCCACCTTGTTTTGACCAAATTTGTTTGCTGGAAAACAACAGTCTCAAGTGTAAATAACGACTGACGCGCATTTGGCCCCGGGTGTGGGTCGGGTGACAAGTGAGGTGGTTGCTTCTAGGGTGGCTTGAATTTCCGGGCACTGCTATTGTGCTTCTGTATTGCGTAGTGTTGTATAGTACGTGTGTTGGTGTGTTTGTTTGTGTGTGTGTGTTGATGAAGGCAACGGGCAACGTTTTAATTTGTCCTATGAAAATATTTGCACACGACTTGCAGCTACAGATGTAATTGAATTAAAATCTGGCTGACAAAGTCATGTAAGGCCCACGGCATTTGGATTTAATTCGAGCCACTGGTTGTGGGCGTCTGCATCCGCCCAATCGCCCAATTGCCAAAAACTCACCCACTCCTTGCACCCTATGCCCTGTGGCACTCGGAAAACAGTCTCAATTTCAATTGCCCGCGACAAGAACTGAAAGCGAAAAGCGAAAGTTTTGCTCTCCGCCTGGAAATGTCAGAGTGTACGGGCATACGAGATGCGGGATAGGTGTATGGGGCATAATGGATACGGGATGAGTACACATCGTTTTTGTAGTGGAAATCATCAAAAGAATAACAAGCTCTAAGTAGCTTAGTTTACTATGAAAAGTGAGTTGAAAAACTGCCCTAGAGGCAAAATACTCTGCTCTTCTACATGGTATATACTCACACAGATGTATATATCATATATATGGTATATATTTACAATTCCATCCACTGTGCGTATGCAATTGGTATTCAAAATTGGCAATAGTTTTAGATTTTAATTAATTGATTAAACGCGGAGAGACGGCGCTGTGCGGGCTTATAAAATTAAATTATTAAAATGCATTTGATGCCGAAAAGCCAACTTAATTCAATTACAAAATTATGCCGCCAACGTGATAACAGGCCGGAAAAAAGGTACTCAGGCAATTTGCATAAAATTGATAAACAATGCCAGACGACGCTCAATGCTTTGTATTCACCAGTTTGCCAGTTTGGCAGTTCGGCATTCCGCCTGGCTGCAGACTGCTGGCTGCCATTGTCCACCAGGCTGTCTGTCACATGGCGCCCCGGCGTCCAGACAGATAATGCGTCGGCGATTTGCAAGGGATTATGAATCACAAAAAAAGTAAATAAACGAAATAAACCTTCAACCGTCTGAGTGAATGAGACTTTGACAGACGCCCAACCCTGTGTTTGTCTGTCTATCTGCCAGTCAAATGATATGGTCGTGCCACGTTGAGGCATGCAACAAGGCGGCCCAGCCGCACAGAGCTGAGCTAAGCTAAGCAACACTGTATGCATTGGTCGGTGGATGATTTGATTCATAACTTTAATTGGTAGCTGCAGCAGCAGCAGCAGATTCAGTTCTGAGATCATAACTTCTTAAATATTCTCTTGCAACGCTACGCTTGCTGGGTGGGGGGAGGGGGGGGGTCAGATGAGAGAAACTCTTGTAAATCTTAAAATAAGCTCTGGGGCTAACTGCCAAATCGGATTTGGCACTTTGGGCATGTCTTAAATTATTTGATGCTACCAAATAAATGCATAAGTTATAAAGCCAAGTGAAGGACGTCAGCCTGAATTCTCTCAAGATTGCACACAAATGCATTACACTGTCAGAAAATAAAAGAAAGTTTATAGTTATAATATACTAAAAAATAGTACAACAATTTAAATATATTTTATTCGTAATAATCTATGGGAACTTGTATACTTTGGAGAAGGGAGAGAGAGTTGAGTTGAGAAATTTATGTTTTAATCCAAATGCATATACAACTTTTTTGTTCTATAACCGTGCGTAAAATTTTAAAGAGTTTGCGAATTTTTTTCTATAAATTGTATAAACAATTTTTTAAAATTTTCTCTCCAAAGTTTCATAGAGTTCCATACAGTTTTGCCATATATAGTACATATGTAAGCGTGGTTGGCATTGTTTTCTGTGAGCTCATGCTTGTAAATCTACTGCAATCAGATTATAAGTTTTCTGTGTCGAGTGTTAAGTAAGATATAAATATGCACATAGCTATGGGGCTGCCAGTCTATGGTGTATACACCGCACAATATAACATATCAAGGACTCAATGTATTCAGGTAGTAGAATGTGCTACAGATTTATTGTATTGAGTGGCCAACAAAAATACATATATATACGAGTGGAAAAATGGTAACATAAAATGTGTATAAAGCCAGGAATATGACAAAAGTGTAGCAAATTTTACAATCTGCAAGAAAAATCCACCGCAGGCAATGGGGAAAAATCGGATAAACCAGGTGCAGCGGATAGTAGCGTGTCATCAATCCGAAATGGCGACAATTGACAGCAAAGACGAGGAAATTGTGCATGTGGACAGCTCGTGGAAAACAGAAAAAAATCCACAACTTAAAAAAAATGTAAAAAATAGAAGCAAAAGAAAAAGTAAACGAGATGAATAAAGCACATTCAGTCATTCATTCATTCATTCATTTATACATACATACATACATACATATATTCAAATGACGTGCAGCTGGTTTTCCGGCATTTTTACAGTGCCCCCGCTGTAGAGCTGACTGAGCTACCTGTGCTCTTGCTGAAGAAAATAATTTCGAGGGATTTACATAAATACATAAGTTAAATGCACATTTAGCATTTTGAATTTGTAATATTTTTGCAGTTTAGTTGTCGAGCATGTGTCGAGTGAGAGGGGGCGAGTCGAGAGAGATAGAGATGGTGTAAGCACGGGAAAATGAATTGTGAGTGTGGGTGTGGGTGTGGGTATGGGTGTGGGTGTGGGTGTCGGTGTGAGTGTTTGACCTGCATAACATTGCTCTTAGCTTTTCACCCACTAACTACCTATCCCTCTCTATGATCGCTCTATAACTATGCTTTTTTCTAGTTTGGCATATGAGGTGTGTCGTTGTCGCTTTGGCCAGTTTTGACTTGAGCGATGTGCAAATAAATGCCACATAAATTGTGCAATTGTTTTGCCTACAGCTCTTTCTCTCACTTTCCTTCATTTCCCACACTTTCCCCCTCTCTCTCCCTCTCTCCCTCTCTCCCTCTC
>JBANCZ010000209.1:0-47437 GCA_037040025.1 Sphaerogastrella javana | reverse complement strand
GTGTGTGTGCGTGTGTGTGTGTGTGTGTGTGTGTGTGTGTGTGTGTGTGTGTGTGCCATCATTTCCATTTTTATTGGCTGCGTTCGAAATTTTACAGCGCGCACTGTAAACAGAAAGTCGCCAAAAACCAAAGCAGACAATACGAAATACGAAAAAAAAACGACAAATTCAACCAATTCTTGCTCTTCTTTATTCCCTGTTCTTCTGGCTTCACTCTTCTCTTCTCTCCTCCCTGTCGGTAGTCTCTACAAGCTTAGCATCGCTTGCTTTAAAATGAGCTCGTTTGCACTCGAAAAGTTTTGAATCGGAATCTGAATTGGGAATTTATTGGGCGCATTGTCTGGCGACATCTCGAGGTTCTTATGATTCATGAGCTTTGGTTTCAGGTTACGGTTATACGTTACGGATTTCGGGTTTTCAGACTGAACTGGGCTGGGCCAAGTTTCCGTCTCAGTTTCAGTCTCAGTCAGAGTCAGATTCTCAGTCTCAGTTGTTTTGGCTAAATGCCTTAATTAAAAATCAATTTCGAATTCTGCTACCAAATTTTGGAAACAGTGAAATAACGAGCCAAACAAGAAATACACGAACAAAACAAAACAAAATGAATATATTATTGAGTACTATTATTAATTACTTGGCTTTGTTTTTTGTTATCGCATCATAGATAGACAAATTATCTTTGAGCTTAGTTTCTTTTTACCGCTAAGACATAACTCTGATTATTGCTAAATTTAGAATTTCTCGTTTAAATACTATTTATAATACACACAAAGTATTCGATTATGATATATAAGCATCTCCAACATAATTACAAATATTCCATATTCAAATAGGAAAGTAATATTTTTTTTTGGTTTTTTGAATACAAAATATTTCAATTATGTATTAATATATAGTTAGAAAATATTTTATATAAATATTTAAATTTTGTATAGAAATTTATATGAAAATATTTTTAAAAACATATTTAAATTTTGTATAAAAATATTTATAAAAAAAATTAACGAATATGTCTTAAAATTACGTATCAATATATTTAAATAAATAGTAGAATAAATAATTTTAAAAATAAATTAATTTAATTTATGTTTTAAATAATTTAAATTATTTACTATTATTTAAATTATATATAAACATAAAGAAAATAATATATTAAAATTAATAAACTGTGTTTAAAAATATTCAAAAAATACTAAATTATTATTATTATCATAAATTCAATAAATATAATTTTAAAATAATAAATTCTACTATATAAAAGTAGTAAAGACGATTTTCTTTCTATTACAAACTACTGTCTCTGTTGCTAACACTCCTTCACGTCGATATTGGAAATTGTTTTAAAAAATATCCTGTCTATTATTAATGTTTTAAACATTATAAATCACATATCTTATAGTATATTTTTTTGTATATCTTATAGTATATTTTTTTGTATACTAAGGTTTATATCTGTGGTCTTGATAGTTGACATAGTTGTACGAATATTTCTGATTGAAACGAACAGAATTCCAATTAAACAAACTTAATAACTCTCGCTTGACTTTATTGAAGACTTTCAGCTTTAGTATCTGGTAAACATATCTACAACATGCAAAAGTATAAAATATATTTTGGCTGTAGAATTGTAAGCTCCATTTTTTCTGATATGAGCATTGTCATTGGATTCAGTTCATATCCAGATGGTTCCAAATGCCATGGCAAACGACATGCAACCGTTTTCTATGAAATTTTCTTCAGTTGTATTTGATGTTCTGTTTTTTTTTTCATGCAGCCCGCACGACATGAGGGAACCCATATTAAAAATGTAAAAAAAAATATAAAAAACGAAGAAGAGCAGGGGAAGGGGAAGAGAAACTAGGAATCATAAGAGAGACGCCTGCGTGTACTTCTGTAATTGGAGTTGATGTCGGAGCTGCCAGCGGGCAGCCTCTGCGGCTTCTATGGCTACGTGGTAGGAGATGCCGTTGGCTTGCCAATGGAGTAGAAGATGGCAACAGAGCAGGAGATGGAGTCGGACTCGGAGATGGGGATGGAGTTGGTGTTGGAGTTGGAGTTTGGAGTCACAGATGCAGTTGGAGTTGGAGTCGGCGCTGGGGCGGAGGCAGAGGCAGACGTAGTCTCTGCCCAGCAGCATACAACATGTTGCAGGCGATTTTTCATCATTGCCTCGCATGTTGTTAATATTTTTGTTGTTCCTGTTGTTGTTATTTTTGTTGTTCCAGTTGATGTTCTAGTTGTTGTTATTGTTGTTTTTGTTGTTGATGTTGCTGCTGCTGTTGCACACACGCTTTTTAATATGAAACAATCAGCAGCGTTTGTAGTTTTGTTTTCTACACAACAAAACTCAAAAAACTGTGTGTGGAATTTTCAAATTAAATGTGGGCATAGAACTCTCTGCCACTGTGCAACTGTGCAACAGTGCAACTGTGGAACGTGCAACGTGCAACTCGCAACGGAACTGAAGCAGTTTTCAATTAAACGCAATGCCATCGACCCAAGAAAAATGGTCAATTCGAACACATGCACACACTCGCATTCATATTCATACACACACTCACACTCACATTCATACTCACACTCACATTCACATTGACATCCGTATGGATGCCACGGCAACTCACGACAATTCGTTAATACCTTTCCATTTGAGTTCTTCACGCACTCCACGAACTAGCTAAACTAGCCAAGCGTGTGACAAGCGGCCAGAGGATGGGGCAGGGGCAGGGAGAGGGACAGGGGGCAGGACTAGGGGATCTGGTAGTGGCACTTGATAAATATGCGCCATTTAGGACAAACACACAACGCCAATGTTGCAGCTACTTAAAGAACCAACGATAACCGAAAGACAAATCTGGAGCACATATTCCACAATCTACGACTGCACTGGCAACACTGAGAGAAATTCTTGTGGCAAATGCAGCAGAATAGATCCTTCAAATTGCTCCAATTTTCTTCAAATGACTTGAAATACATAATTATGAAATAGTGATTAAAAATTTTAATAGTATATATGGTGGTCTTCATAAAAACATAAATAAATGTGAATGTAGAAGAGGTTTATATTAACTATATTGCATTATATTAATTTATTGATATTTAACTGAACCTACATAATACAAACAATTTTAAAATGTTCTAAGTTTATATTAGGTTAGCTTCAAAAATGAATCTGCACTTCGAATACTTATAGAAACACTTGCAGCGACTGTAGCAGGCTGCATGGTTCGATATTTCAATAACAGAAAAAGTCTTTTTAATCTTTTAAAATTATTAACTTTTTTTTTTATATGTAATGTATACTTAAATGTAATTAAATTTGCATCTTGAATATAGAAAGAAAGCTTTAATATTTATATATTTATATTTTAATGATTGGTTCAAAAAATCTTAAATTCTCTTAACCTTTATTAGGTTTGTGTTAAAAATAAATATATCACCATAAGCGATTACAATCGGATTATCATTATAAGTCTTTTCCCTCTATAAATTATGAATTAAATAAATATAAATATCAAAATTAATGTCAAAAAAATTTATTTATAAACTCATTCAAGCTGTAGCACATGTCATAATATAAAGTTTAAAATAAACAATATTTTAAATTCAAAAATAAAAATGTATGTATTAGTAATGTACACTTAAATGAAAGTAACTTTGGATCTTGAATATACAAGGCTTTCATGTTCATATTCGTAATAATTTATATTAAATTCATAAATTGATTCAGAGATCTGGACTTAATGAAACGAAATTCTTAAATTCTCTATAACAGTATTTGGTTTGCAAACAAATATATATATTTTATTATAGGCTGTTATTATTGAGTTGTTAATGTAAGATTTATACACACATGAAATGTCGAATAAATTAAAATTAAGATATTTATTTTGCAAAATTTCAATTTTTATGTAAAATATGAAATATATTTAATAATAATTACTATTTAAAAAAAATATTCCATTTAAAATGAAGTCGATCAAAATGTGTAGAATACTATATACTATAAAATGCATACAATACTTCTCATATATTTTAGAAAATATAAAAATCCAAACCACTTTGTAAATAGTTGAGATTTTTTTTCAAGTGTAGCTACTGAGCTGCTGCTGCAGTTGGCGATGCATTGAAAGATGCATTTACATCAAAAGCCAATTTAAATTAATTTTCAAAGCAATTCTTAGTTGTAGTTGTAGGATTTTTGTTGCAAGCAACATGCACCACTTGCCACAGTGTCAGTGTCAGTGTCACTGACTCAAATGGAGAACTATAGGGCAAGAGATAGATTGAGAGAGAGGGAGAGATTGTGTAGTCAGAGTCCATCCACATTTGATTATGATAAACGCGTCTCAGCTGTCAGGCAATGAGCTACTTAGACGCCATCTTGGTGCTGCAGCGGAAGTTCAAGTTGGAGCTACGCTTGAAGTTGGTTGTGGTGTCATTAGGCGTAGTTGCCTTGCTCTCCCTCTTTTTGTTCTCTTTGTTCTCTTGGTTTTTTGGCAAGGACAACAGCTGAGCTAAAGCGACACGCGACCTCCAGGATTTGAGGCAGCAGTAGCAGGAGCAGCAAAACGGCATTCAAATATCCTTCCTGGCTGCAAACGCCATTTTGATTTGCTTGTGGCATCCACACACTCACCCACGCACACACACTCACACATACACGTATATACCGCTAGCCAGATATGAGCGAGCTTTTGCTGCTGGAAAAGCTCTCCGCATGGCTATAGCCCTCTCGCTCTGCCTGCAGCGTATCCATATGGACGGACTGTTGCGCATGTCCTGGCCACAAGCTGCGTGCTTATTACGCTGCTGATTAATTTGCCAGAGAACCAAAAAGGAAAGTGGCTCCACCTTCCACACAAATACACACTCACTCACACACACACACACACACACACTCTATTCATACATGTATAGAGCATTTGATATGCAGAAGTAAGCATAGCAATGCGTCTCTGCGTCCAAAAATCATCATCATTGATTTGCAATGCCCAAAATATTGTCTGTCTAATGATGAGGTTTGTTGCTCTTGTGCCTAACTACCAAACATTCGACCATACACGCACATACACACACACACACACACATACCTCCATAACATATTTATGTATATGTACATCTCGCCGACTCTGTCCTTGTGTGTGTGTGTGTGTGTTTGCCATCGTTTTTGGAAATATTATATGCTCATACCTCCGTTTTCGAGTAAATTGTGTAAATATTTGCGCTCGTAAGTGGATTGGAGATGGATGAGTTTATCAACAGCGTAGTCAACGTAGCAGCCACCGCTCTCATCTCTCATTCCCAGTCCCAGATCCCATTCTCATTCTCCTATCGCTCTCACTCTCCCCTTTCCCCCCTCGCCCCTTGCCCGCTTCCCCTACATGCGTAGCCAGCTGGCTGATTGCCTTTGCCTGCCGCTAGCTGTCCAAGCTTGGCTTTCAGCTCAATGTTAACATTTAACTGTAAACTGTTAACTGTTAACTGTTATCTGTTATCTGTTATCTGTTAACCCCTTACAACGGATTTCCAGCTGTCTGGACAAGCAACAAAACATAAACAGTTATTGTAGTTTGAACTATAACTACATCATTATTTTTATTCTATTTATTTTATTATTATTTATAATTTAATGTGTTTATTCCTTAAAGCGAAATACAATAATTTATTTACCATTATTTCAATTTAATTTTATTTTAATTTAATTTTTATTTGAATTAATTAATTTATTTTATTGGTTTTGGTTCTTTGAATATTTTTAAAAAGAATTTTTATTATTACATATTTAATTTTCATTTATTTATATTATATATTTATTTATTTATTTGTTATTATTTTATATAAATTTTATTATTTATATAATACATTTATATAATACATAAATATTTATATATTTTTATATACATTTTTTTATTTATATAATACATTATAAATTATTAATATATACAATAAAAACAATAAGTGCAATTAAATTTTAAATCGCTTATTATGAAAAACCAGTATTTGAGCAAGCCTCCCAAACTGTGGCACGCAATGCTAGCTGCGGCACAAACCTGCAACACAGTTTAGGAGTCACAGTGCTCTGCTTGAAACTCGACTAATTTTGTTCACTGCCTGAGAACAGTTGCCTGTGAACAGTTTAGCTATATTAAGTGCCTACGACTCTAAAAGTGCGAACGTGGTAACATGATACAGTGTGCTCAGAACTGTGAAATAAATTCTAAACTGTAATGCAGAATGATCAGTATATTATTAAAATGTGACTCGACTACTAGCAAGGTACAATATGCTTCGAACTGTAAGTGAATGCAAACTGATGCAGAATAGCAGCCTCTAAAACTGTAAACTGTGCATGGCTGCTGTTTTATGCTGTTAATAAAAAAAAAAACATCTATATAAAATCGCATTTGTAATATTATAAAATTCTTTAATTAAGTCAGCTGTACGAATTTGCGTACACTAGCAGTGCATACAATTTGTTTTAATTAAACTAAACTAAAAACTATCACAGGCAGAACAGTAATTACGCGCTAGACACTTAGCTACAACTAAAGACAGTACATCTAGTATGCATATGCACACATATATATATATATCTGTATATATATATATATATATCTGTAAATATATATTTAATTAAATATGGACAGCCTTTGGCAGTTGAGCAGCGTTTTAAGCTTAATAAATCAATTGTGTTGCCTGAAATCCATTTAAATTACAGGAAGTTTTTTTTACTGTTGCATACTAACTGCAATTTGCATGTATTTCTCCCTTTCTCTCTTCCCCCCCCCCCCTTCCATCAATTTACGGTGACTGTCAAACCGCGTAATGAAACGCGCGACTCAAATCAAACGTGACACAACGTGGCGTATGCGCAATGACAGATTTATGCACCAGACCCATGCACTAATTGATGCGACGACCACATGGCGTATGCGCATTATTTGAATAGTTTACTTAATTATGTATATAGAGTATGTCAAATGTCCCGACAGTCACTCTGTCAACTCTTAATTCCTTATGCTTTAACTAATTGATGTATTAATATACTATTAATATACTCTACTATATACCCTACTGTAAAGTATAAATAATATAAAATATAATATAATCTAAATTATACTAAATTTTATGCTTTGTATAGTATACTTTATGGTAGACAAGTGTGCTATATATACTATACTATACTATATTTTATGCTGTACTAAATTCCATTTTATATACGATATTTTATACCATACCTTATACTATATTATATTATTATATATATTATATTATATATTATATACTATAGTTTATACTATCCATTATACAATACCTTAAATCACACTTATTGCTGTACTTTATACTATACCATATTATACATTATATATTTAAGACAAAATCTATATTATACCTTATATTATAGTATTCTTTAATGTTTAATCTATAATAAATACTCTAGGCAACTAAAATAAGTATCAATAGACTTAAGCAGGCAAAGATTGTTTAATAGGCAAAGATTAAAGGCTATGTATATCTATATCTAAACAAATTTAATTTAGGTCTATAGAAATATAGATTTCGTTTAGCTCAAATTGAAGCTAATTTACTTTCATTTCGTATATTTATGTTTTATATTTGTATATATTTGTTTATTGTTATTTTTGGGTTTTCCCCAAACATTTGAACTAACTAATTTTAAGCAATTACTATTTAGCCATATGTGTTAAATTCTAAATAAAAACTCTTAAATAAATAGAGCACATAATTGCCAGAAAAATATCTGAGAAGCATATCGAATTTGTTTTTGGGCTCTATTTGTTTTAGAACAAACTTTAGTTTATTTAATAGCTATTATTGTTGTTATTGTTTTTATTATTGTTTGCTATTGTTGTTGTTGTTGTTATTATTATTATTGTTGTTGTTAGTGTATAGCAGCTTGCGCCAATAATAGAAAATAAATAACTATGTGTGGGCTACAAATTACTTTTGCGCATTTTGTTTTGCATTTTGATGAGTTTTGGCGCACAACCAATTTATGCCCACGGCTTTCTTTCTTCTTGTCTCGACTAGCAAATGTGCCTGCATAGTTTACGTTTGCTCATGTATAGTATATAGATAATACATATATGTATATATATACGCATATGTATTTAGATTTACTATAAAGAATATCGATAGAGACTTTGGTGTGAGACGGCGTCGAAATCGATTTTACGCTTTGATGAGCTGCTGCTTGAGATGCATAGACATAGAAACAAACACATATATATACTTTGATATACATATACATATAATATACATATACATATACGTATATGTACATAAGCATAATATTATGTATAGGTATGGATACTCTTTAATAAACAAATTTTTGTGCTAAAGTTGAATGTTGATTTGTAGATACTTTTGTAAGCAGAAACTAAGGATTGATTTTGAAATTTTAGTTTAATCTTTGCGCCCTTAACATATTTTTTTTTTCTTAAGTTATTAGGACTGTTTATAACATGTGGGCCAAATTTCATGTCAATATCATTATTAATAATATATTTAAGCTTGTGTTTTCCAAACTACCAAGTGTATATTTTTCGATCTTTACAATGTTTGATTTAATTGAGAAAAGAAGTGTATTTTATAGGGAGGGGATTACTTTAAAGGTAATGAAATTAATGTAGAAATGTAATGTAATGTAATAAAGATTTTTCATTTTACAAAAAAATTAACATTATTACAATTGTTCTATATCTAGGAATGGCAAAAAGAAATCCATTAATCGATAATTATATAATTAAATAATCATATGATTCATCATGAATAATATTAACCTTGTGATTACTTACATTACACTTTTTCGATTCGATTAAATCGAAATTTTTAGAAAAATAATCGATTATTGTGCATCATATGATTAATCGGGTAATCCCTATCTATATCTTTCTTTTTTCTCTCGATCTTTCTCTTTCATTTCCTTTCATGCAGCTGCTTTAATATGCAGCCTTGTTGCACAGTGCACAGAGGTGCACAGTGCTTCACAATAGCGCACAGTGGGACCTATTAAGCATTGAATTCGAGCAGCTTTTGTTGTCTATCTCGTGCATATTTCATAAAGACGCAGTGTGAAGCCATGAACTAAGCGACTCTGGCCAAGTCATTGACAATTTTAAACGTATATAAAAACTTGGCTAATACACAGTAACAGCATCTGTAACTGTATCAACTTTAGCTTTAGCCTTTGGCTATGATTCTCTCTTTTTTTCTGGGGGGCCTGAATTCGTTGAAGGCGCATAAATTCCGAATGATTTGCGCTGATTGCCGTCGACATAATTAAACTTTTATAACCTAATTAAGGCGCAACGCTCTGGCGATGCTTCATTGCCAATGCCACGCCCACAGCCCTTTTGGCAATACTCATGCAGCTGCTGCTACTACTGCTACTGCTACTGCTACTGCTGCGAGTAATGTGGCCTGGCTGTCAATTAGGCCATGGCCCACAAGGGCTTTCTGGCCAACGCAGACGCATCAAAACATTTTAATGACTGTCGCAGCTACACCCTCCCCCCTCCCCCTCCCAAAAAAAGAAGATAGGCCGCACATCATAAGTGAGAAGGTAGTGCGGCAATGGTCGAAGGGGTGGCAACACTGGCAAGCCATACGTTGTCGCTGCTATTCGCAGCCTTGTCAAAAAAGGACGCGCCATAAAAGCGCCGTTAAATGCCCCAAAGACAATGACTAACAGTCGTACCTCGTCACATAACACACACACACACATTGACACATACACATATGCATATGTCTGCGTGTGTATGAGTGTGAGTGTGAGTGTGTGTGAGTGTGCGTGGGTGCCGCATCCAGTTGAGGCGAGTTTTGCGGCCGTTTGCCGTTAATGGATGTGTAAAATATACGCCTCACTAGCCGCCATTAGAGTTGAGGCTGCCTGCAGCAACAGTAGCAACAGCAACAGCAACAGCAACAACAGCAACAGCTGCAAACAGCAGCAACAACAGAAACAACAGTAACAACAGCAACAGCAGCAGCAACAGCAACAGTAACTGGTTTATCTATGCGACACTCACACGCTCATACTCACACTCTCACTCACACTCACACTCACACTCACACTCACACACACTCACAATCACACACACTCACAATCACACTCATACATTGATATGCTCACATTTAGATATGAATTGAGTCTGTTTTTGTCTCTTATACCCACTTCTAGCCATGTCAAAAAACCTGCACCTCGTGTTGATTTTTAGCCAATTATTCAGACAATTTTTCTATACAAAGATCTAAAAAATGGCAAGTATGGCAAGCTAATGATGTAAAAAGTTTAAGATAAATGAATTTAAAATAATTATAAAAGATTAAAACTAAGTATTATAGACTAAAAGATCTTAACTATCATTCAACTATAATAAGAAAGGCTTTAAAATTGTTTAAAGTATAGCTAAACTATAGCTAAAGTACAGCAGAAGTATAGCTACTAAAAATTATAATATAGCTAATGTATAGCTGAAGATTAGCTAATAATTAGCTAAAGCATAACTAAGGTGTAGCTAAATTATTGATAAAGCATAAATAAGATATAGCTAAAGCATAGCTAAAATATGGTTAAAATATAGTTTAAATGTGCATCCAATATAACTAAATATAGCTGAAATATAGCTTAAATATATATAGTTAAAATTCAATTGATATAAAGCTAAAGTTATGCTAAAGTATAGCTAAAATGTATTTGAAATATAGCTAAATTACTGCTAAAATATGCAGATAATTAAACTTAATATGTATAAAATATAACAGAAGTATAGCTTAAGCATAGTCAAAGTATTCATAAAGTATAGCCTAAATGCAATTGAAATATAGCTAAAGTGTAGCTAGAATATAGCTTAAGTATAACTTAACTTATGAGTAAATTATGGCTAGAGTAGATATAAAGTACAGCTAAAGTATAGCAATGGTTAAATTCGCTGCAATTTCTACGTGTTAACATAACTATTGGGTATCTAATAGTCGTGTTTGTCTTTCCCTTTTGTTGACTTTTAATGTTCGCTTGCCGCTGTAATAAAGATACGTGTGTGGGCTGCCTTTTATTGTCTTCCAATCAAATAATCACAGTCGAAAGTCATGAGTATTTTATTTTGGCATTTATATATCGCTCCTCGTCTCTCTCTCTCTCTCTCTCCCACTCTTTCTTTCTGTATCTCTATGACATTTGATGTTTGGTGCTTGCTATCAAATTACTCATTAGCAGGCGAAATGTGTTAGACCATTTACCAATTGCCAATGCCATTTGTCACTTTTATGAGCACATTTATGCAAATTGACATAAGTTACCAAACAGAGAGAAACATAAGAAGATAGAGAGAGAAAGAAAGAGAGAGACAGAGAGAGAGAGACTGACAGAAAGAGAGAGAATGATAAGAAATGTGTGCTACGTTTAAGCAACTCTCTGTCCGTCTTCCTTTGCAGGCCACCCACTTCCGTTTCCGTTTGTTGCTTCCTCCTTTTTTTGTTTTATTTCTAAGGATATTATAAAAATACTTCTTCTTTTTGCTGTTTCGCTTTGGCGCTCACTTTTGCTGTCTGTCTGTCTGTCTGTTTGTCTGCGCAAAAAGTATCGCACTTTGCATGCAAATAAACATTTAGCACAGCCAAAAAGAAATCATTAAAAAGCTTTTTGGGCAGCCCTAAAAATGCTTGAGCTTGTGCAAAATGTTGCATGAAATTACATGATAAAACGTGCAGCATTTGCCACCTAAATACGAGCAGCTGCAACAGCAACAGCAACAGCAACAGCAACAGCAACAGCCCACACTCACAGAGGCATCAAAACTAATTACTTTGTTTTTGCATAAAATAAAATTCGTGGTTGCTGCTACTTTCCAGGGTTGGCCAAAATGCATTTTGCCATTTGCAGCCCCTCGTTTTTACACTTAGTCTAACTCTTCTCTTCTCTTGCTCTTCTTTAAACGCAGTTCAAACCCGTTTTCCCCATTACTCTTCTCTTCTCTCTTCTGTTCTTTCTCCTCCCTTTTTTCTACTCTTGGTCTTCCATTCTCACTCTTCCACTTCGTTTTGCTTCCTCCTGTTCTCCTCTATGTTCTCCCTTACACCCATGCTTTCCTCGTTCACTTTTGCTCTCTTCTTCTCACTCTTGGTATTTCCTTCACTCTCACTCTTCTATTTAGTCCTTCTCTCCTCTTGTTCTCCTTTACACCCATGTATTCTCTCTTTTGCTCACCCTTTCTTCCTTCTCCTTCATTCACTCACCTATTCCTCTTTTCCTCACCCGCTTTCTCCCTCTTCTTATCATTCCTTTTGCTTCGCTTGCTTCCAGCTGCTGCATTCTGTGTGCAATTTAAACGTTGCATACTTTAAGGCGCAGCCATTGTAGGAGCAGCAGATGCAGCTCTACTGCAGTCGCGCGCACTGCAGCTGCTGCATTAGGCTGAGGCCATAAACGACTTTAAGTTGTTTTCTCTCGTGTTTTTTTTTCATATTTTTTGCTAAACTATAACAATAATTTTAGCCTGTGCACAAACCTTAACTATCAGAGCAAACATTTATATTTTTTTTTTTTTCGTCTTGAGGCTGTAAGAATTTTATGCAGTTCTCTTTATGCCTTTTGCGCTGTTGCTGCGGCTGCTTTATGACTAATACAATATAACGGCACAATAAGGGCGCCTTATCGTCATAGTTGTTGGTATATATATATATATATATGTATATTTTAATATTTTTTTATAGCTTAAATACATTTCCTTTGTGGCATGATTTACTTATCTTTGTAGCGCCATTCTTCAGCGTGTTTGCCACATTGTTGCCAGTTAGAGAAGGAAGAGAGAGAGAAAAAGAGAGACAGATAGAGAGGGAGAAAGAGAGTGATAGAGGGAGAGATAGAGAAAGAGAGAGACTGGGATAGAGAGACGTAGATCTACAACTACATTTCTGTGCCATTTGCTTTGGACTTTGGCTTGGGCTTTTGGCCATTTCAGATGCAAGTTTTTCATATTTTTTCGTTGTTTATGGCCAACAAACGGAATTTGCTGTGGCATAGTTGGCTGTGGCTAAATACATTTTGTTAACTTCCTTGGCTTTTTTGGCTCCCAATGCAATTTAAGTGATTAAGTATGCACAACTATCTCCAACTGAAACTCTATCTATTTATGTCTCTCATTCAGTCTCTCTCTCTCTCTATCGCACTCTTTCTCTTTCTCTACGTCTGTTCTTTCTTTCTCTCTCTCTCTCTCTCTCTCTATCCTTTTCCTTCTCTTTCTCTCTTTGTTTCTACTTCTCTACATTTTCTGTTTATTTTCCACTCTTCTTTTTTTTTTTTGAAATAGTTTATAAAATTGTTATAAATATTTATTAGTTATGGCATTGCCTGAGTTTCACTCAATTTGTTGACTTTAGCAGTCTTTAAATTTAAATAAATTATACCCTTATGTATTTCCTGTATAATTTCATACAACATTTTGTTGAGCTTCATGCTGGCAAAAGCAAAAGCAAAATCAAAAGCAAAGCAAGAAGAAAAAAAAAGGTAGCAAAACATTGGCATTGCTTGTTGGCATTTCATTAATGTGGCCCATTCATTAATTGAGGCAGTCGTTAATTTATGATGATGCTGATGATGCCCCTCCCCCTCGCACAGACAACGCCCACCTGCACCCCTATGGAGAAAAAGAAAGATAAAGAGAGAGGGAGGGAGAGAGAGAGAGCGGGAGAGAGTTGTCCACTTTGTTGCTATACAACCGCAGCCGGAACGTGGAAATGAGTTTTTGTTTACAGTGAACGCTGGCCAAGACGAACGATTGGAGGATAAGAAGAGAGGAAGACAAACATGCCCAGGATACAATGCGGAATCATGAAATGTAACCCAAAGACAAGGCAGCAATAACAACAACAACAACAACAACAACAAGAAAAAGATGGCCAAAGCCAACACGGGGAGAAAGTAAAAAAGAAATGACAGGGTGCAAATTACATGTATAATCAAGTGAAGAAATACGAGAGCACATTAATAAACCGGATTCATTAATGCGACGCAAAAGTAAATAGCAAAAACAGCAGGAAAAAAAAACAGAAACAAGAAGAAGAAGAAGAAGAAGAAGTAGAAATATACAGAAAAACAAGACGAAGCGAAAGCTAAAGGCAAAAGCAAACAGCAAACAGAATGAATATACACAAATTGCAGCAAATAATGCTATACAAAGAGGGCTAAGATGCCGCCTCGTTTCCCCTTTTCCCCCAATTCTCATTTTTCTCCTTATTCTCTTCCATTCTCCCCTTTAACCTACTCCTTCTCTCCTTTAACCTCTTCTTCTTCAGGCTTTGCGCACACTGCAGACTGTGCCTTTATTTTCACACAGCAAATACCCTGCAAAAAAAAAAAGCAAACGCAAAAAGGAAAAGGGTTAAATTTACAATACGTTGTTTACGGTGCTTGACCCCAGGGAATCAGCAGAAAGGTAAATCGAATTAAAGGCACTGTGTAAAAGTATTAGCAGCTATTTTCAAATAAAAATAAAATGCACAGCCGAAGTTTGCACAGTGTGCATGGTATATATGTCTAGAAATACATATATATTGTTTTTTTATTTTAAAAAATTTTGTATCTCAATGAATGCAAATTTTTGTTTTAGAATAATAAAATTGAAATGCATATTTTACTTTAAGAGATCAATTATTAGCTCAATTTTAAATGAATTTTTTAAATAAATTGAATAATTTAATATTTATAGGTATTTGAATTCAATGCTTTAATAATCATGCCTATACCACTGTGCATATATAACATTTGCTATTGCCGTAGTTTGAGCTGGTAGTGTGCTCTTTTAATTTGCTCTCTTAGCTTCCTCTCAGACGTAGGCGATCGCTCTCTCCAACGTTCTGTTCTACCATTCAACTGCACTGCATTCGTTAAGTTTCTCGCTGTATATCTTTACTAGACAATCGCTCTCTCTATTCCTTTTCCATTTTTACCCAAATTTCTCTTTACTGAAGTCATTGCCTTCGTTAAGTTGGCGCTCTTTCGTTTGTGCAGTTCAGTTTCATTTGAAGAGCAAACTAAGTAAAATGGCGTCGTGGCTGCTACTGTGATTTTAATTCGCCTCTACATTCAACTTAGTTAAAGATTAAATGACAATAATATCAAACAAGTTTTTTCTATGTATAGACATTATAAAAGTAATTTCGCTGTCCTGAGCTAAATTATATTGTAATAGAGATACTATTTATAAGCAACTTGAACTCAAAGTCTATTGCTCTGCTGCCTTTTTTAACGTTTGAAGTATCCTTTTTTGGCTTTTGTTGATTCCGTTTCAGTTGGCATTTCGCAGTTTCTCAGTTTCTTTCGTTTTTGTTTACATCAGCTACTAAATTGAGCCCAATGGCAATGCGAAGAGTCATAACTGAATGTCTAGGCATTTGTGCTTAGCATTTAATTAAATTGCCATGAATAATCGAGTGCAAATAAAGACAAAATTAAATTATTTCGAATTTGTCAGTGTCGCGGTTTGTTATCGCTTTCTCTTTCTCTCTCTTTTTCTTACAATCGCACTCGTTCTTGCTCTCGCTTTTGCTCTCGCTCTTGCTATTGCTCTTTCTCTTGCTTTCGCCTTTCGCTCTCGCTCTTGCTCTTGCCTTTGCCCTTGCTCTTGCTTTGTCTCTCCCTCTCTTTGCTAAGTGGCTGCGATAGTAACGCACACGGAGTTTCATATTACATGGTACTCAGTGCTTAGCCGCAGCCATTGGATGAGAAGGATGAGCATGCTTAGAAGAGCGCGTGAGTGCGCTAAAGAGCTGACGAAAGAGAGGGAGCGGGAACGAGAGAGCAAGAGAAAGAGCACTTGAAACAAATTGCCACAAGTGTGGCGGCGGCGTCGGCGGCGATGGCTGCGTCGGCAATGTTCAAGTCGCCGTTGATGTTGACGCTGACGTTGACGTCGACGTCGGCAGAGGCCTGGCGTCGCGTGTTTTGGCTGTTATGCACCTTGGCAACCGCAGCAATAACCGCGACTCCCATAAGTCTTCATCAGTCAAAGTAAGTGGCAACCGCAGCGCATATGGCACGCCCCCCTTTACCTGTAACGGTGACAGTGACGCCTACCGCCCACCGACTACCGCTCACCTCTCCCCGACTCTTTGCCGCTCTCAATGTACACACGTTGTCAGTGTGCAATTTAATTTTAATTTTTTATTCTGTTCTCTTTCTTCTTTTCGCCTCCTTCAGCTAACAAGCTTTAATTAAAAATTTATTTAAATGAATATTCTTTTTTTTTGTGTTTTTTTTTTTTTGAATTCGCGGAATCGTTTGCTATGTGAAATGGTGGGGGGGCGTGGGAGTGGGCATGGCATAGCAGAAGAGAGTGTGATTTATAATGAAAAGTTCAGAGCGTCTGGTCGCCACGCTAACGAAATGCAAACATGCATACTAATTACATTTAAAACCTTCAGCTAAGCCAAGTTAAGCACCCAAATAAAATCCTTTTCTTCAACCCAAAGTAGCGCTATCTCACTCGCACCGATTCGACCATTTGCTGTGTGTGTGTGTGTGTGTATATCCATTGCGTTTCGCTCTCAAACAGATTATAAGCACAAAGCAAAAGCCCGCAGCAGCAGCAGCATGTATGTGTGTGTGTGTGTGAGAGTGTTTGTATATATGTGTGTGTGTGAGAGTATTTTCCGATTACAACAATGACAACAGTCAGAATAGTAAGAGAGAGAGAGAGAGAGAGAGAAAGACAGAGAATGATATGAGTGAGTGTTTCCGTTATGTGTTTACGCTTCTCTCACTTTGTTATTATTTTTAATTCTCTGTAAATTGTTTAAGCAGGGCATTAACAGTTTGTGTTGATATGCAGCAATAATATGTACATACACACATATATATGCACATTCACATGTATACACATGCATGTTTGCTATAAACACATGCACATTTACTAAGAGAGTTCTCTTTCTTTTATTTAAGCGATCCCATTTCCACTTGTTCCCTCTCTGAATCAATTTTTGCTAAACGTTTCGGTTGTAGAATTCACTAAGCTCTTGCATTTTTGCTTCAGCTAATGCAGTTCAGTTGAGCGTGAACTGCGCTCGAATGAATATGTTATGGGGAGTTTTGTTTTTTAATTTTATATTTATAATATAATATTTACTATAAGTGAAATAGATATTAGTTAATTCTACAGTTATTATATATATACGCACATGTATAATTCAAAGAACAATAAAGCTGCATGACTATATGTATATATTATATAAAATATATTTATATATGGAAGTGCACATCTAGATAAGCACACTCGACTGCAGTCTGCACACTTGTTTACGCTTCGCTTTTGTTGCTATAAATACCCTTACAGCTGCCACAGAGAGGCTTTTGCTTCTGCTCTGCTCTGCTCTGCCCTTGCTTCTGCTCTTACTTATGTTAAGTTGTTTGCTGCTTCCTCTTTGTCTCCTTCTTCTACTCCTCTCTTCGTTTTTGTTGCTATAAGGTTGCCTCTTCGAGCAGAGCTTATTATTTGCATAATGCTGTGTGAAGGCTGCACCAATGTCTAACTGTTACCGCAAATGCAGCAAAATCTTTATACTCTTATACGCAAAAATATAAATATAATAACAAATAAAATACAATTGATATGGCTTATGCATTGTATTACTTTATAAAACTTATAACTGTGAATAAACTATGAAACAAGCTCATACATGTTTGCTCTTTGACGAAAATTCTTATAATATGCATTGTAGCATAGACACAAACCCACAATGACATTCACCATACCGGCATTCACCACACAGACATTCACTAAGAGCGCCTCGCCTTGCAGATCAGCTCTCTTTGTTCTTCCTCTCTCTCTCTCTCTCTCTCTCGTTCCACTCAATTGCACAGCTTGCGATAAGCTCTCGGAGTTTTGCTTTGCTTTATGCATTTCAGTATCGCTTGAACGGCGAAAGGGCAAAGTTCTCAAGGAAAGAGATGCTGATTTTTTTTAAATTTATTTTTGAATAGAATTTTTAAGTGTTTTTTATTTTATATGTGATATATGTTCTATTTATATATTTTCTTCGATTTTGTTTGCGTTTTCTAAGTTATGTGTGGCATGTAAGCATGGGCAACTTACAAGCACTTTTGCAAGCTTAATGCTAATTTTATAAGACCCTTGCTGCTTTAACTTCTCATAGGGTTTTTTTTTTGCCATACCAAGGCAGGGGCTGTGTGAAAAAGTGAAGAGGGGGAAAGGGGGTTGGTGCAAGTAAAGCAAGTGCTGTTAACAGCATTAAACCAGATTAAATTCTCGCACGTTTTTGATGCGGCTGCTGTGATGGCTGTCTGTATGTCTCTCTGTCTGTCTTTCTGTGTGTCTCTCTGTCTCTCTGTCTCTCTTTCTGTCTCGCTCTTCTCTCTGTCTTTCAGTCTTTCTGCCTGTGTGTCTCTCTGTCTTCCTTGGCTGCTTAGGGCGCCTTTTCCTTCCGTTTTTCTCAAACGAATTTGCCAGCAAAAGTTTTTCTTTCTTCATCCACAAAAAACGAGAAGAAAAATACTCAAAAGTGCTAATGAAATTATGTATCTGTATGCTCTGTGTGTGTGTGTGTGTGTGTGTGTGTATGTGTGTGTTTTGAGCTGCGGTTGTGCTTAATACGGTTTGTTTTTTATGATAATGTATTTAATGAAATGCCATATGTTTATTAGCATATTAAAAAAATATTTACGCTGCCTTCTTTTGCCACATCACGTATACGCCATGTTTGCCCGCACACAAAGCAAAACGGCAAATGCTATAAAAAAACATACGCATTGCGATTGTATGTGTGTGTGTGTGTGTGTGTGTGTGTATATGTGTGTGTGTATTTGTGTATTTGCTTTGTCTCTGCCGCATTTCAAGTCATGTTTGTTAGACTTCTGTCACAGTCAAAACGAAAAGAAAGAAAAAAAGTTAATTAGTCCACAAATACAGCTTGTGCTGGAGCTCTCTCTCTCTCTCTCTCTCTCTCTCTCTGTATCTATGCTTTATTTGCTTAAGCTGGAAATTTAACATCAGTTGCAATTTCGCTTACAATTTATTCAATCGAATCTGTTGCCATATATATTCCCCTCTATTCCCATGTATATCCCCATCATTATACCCCTCTATATTCCCCTGTACTCACTTCTATATCATCTTCTTGTCACTCTAAGTCTTCCTCTATGCCATACGCAATGTTTCTTCCTCTTTGTCCCACTGTATCTCCACCTTTCTCTCATTCTATACGTCCTTTTGAACTGTTTGCTCATGGCACAATTAATAACATTTTCATATGACATCGGGGTACTATATATATGCTATATATATATCTGTTGTATCCGTATCTAAAGGAAGAAATGTCTTTACAATATGTGCGCTTGATTGGCTACTGATTTTGCCTCTTTGTTTGGCTTTCACTCTGCAATTAAATGCGTAAAATACATATTCAAACACATACATGTACATACACACATATATGTATACATGTTTGTGTTTATGTAAATGTGTATGTGCATATGTAATTATGTGTATACTGATTGGAAACTCGCTCTGAGCTGCTTCGCATGAGTAATAATCCTCATATTGGATAGCTTCAATGCATTTTCAATTATTTAAGTTCTCTTTGCCGCAATCTCTCTCCTTTCTTCTCTCTCTCATAAACATTAACTTACCTATGACAACAACAAAAAAACATTAAAAAATATAATCAGTTTTCTAATGTTGTAACACTTCTTATTTTGTTGTTTTTTGTTTGCTTCCTTTTTGTTTAATTAGAGCTCTGGCAAGCCATAAACATGCCCAGCCACAACTCTTTCTATATTCACTCTCTGCCATTCACTTTTTAACAATCTCTCTCTCCTTCTCTCTCTCTCTCTCTGTGTCTTTCTCTCTTTCTCCCTCTCTCTTTCTCTCACTCTCTCATACAAAATTTAACACAAAACAATTAATTGTAACATGACACAGTTGCCATCAGAGCAAAGCGACAGCAGCAACAATAGCAAAAGCATATAGCATACATATACTTTATCATATAGATATATACTATATGTATATATATATATTTATATATATAAACTTTTGCCCGTCTGCCCCAAAAACAAAAGCAACAGAAAATGCTGCCACAGCAGCGCCAGAGATTTAGGCACAAGTGATACATCAGCAGCAGCAGTAGCAGTGGCTAAAGTAGAAGCAGCAGCGGAGGGGTATTCGGTGGGGCAAGTCGAGGAGGAGATGTGTGCAGCAGGTAGAGCAATGCTGCTGCTGCTGCTGCTGCTGCGAAGTGGCAAACTGGCAACTGAGCCTAAAAACGGGTTAATGAAAATGAATGCGGCCTCAACTCGAGCCAGGACAAACAACTTTATGCAAACACTCACACACACTCACACTCACACTCATATACACACACTAACACACACTTACATTCACACTCACACTCACACACATGTATCTCTGCTGCTTTTTTTATGTCATCTGTGTTACTGCTGCTGCTTTGTTTGAGCCTCCAGGGATTTTCAACATAATGAATGAATATGAATTTACTGTGACATTTTAACTGTGTGGAAATATTTTTGGGCATTACATACTTCTAGTGGCAGTAAGAGAAAAAGAGAGAGAGAGGGAGAGAGAGAGAGAGAGAGAGAGAGGGAGAGAGAGAGAGAGAGAGAGAAGACGAATCATGCAGGCAGGCTGGGTGAGTGAGTTGAATTGAGTTCCTTTGTAGTAGACAGCGCGCGTATATCAATCATTTGCGGATTATAAAATTGTGCCACACAGTGCAGTGCGGCAAGTAAAGCCAAAGGCAATAATACAAGAAAAAAAAAAAAAACAAAACCAGCCAAAAAAAGGAGAAAAATGGACAACAAATGTGGCAGGAACAGTGGAAAAGACAACAAACATATTAGAGGTGAGAGGCATTGGAAAGAGGCTGAAAAGGAGAGTAAGAGAGAGAGGGTGAGATTGATAAGGAGAGAAGAAGAGAGAGAGAGAGGGATAGGTAAAAGAAAGAAAGAGAGATAGAGAGAAAGAGAAAGAGACAGACAGTGGGAATGAAAGAGAGATGTATCATTAATATATAATGCACAGCCAAAAAAAATGCAAACTTTTTCGCACTCATCTTTTTGGTCGCTCTCTCTTTCAGCTGGCTGTCAAGCAGACAAAACCCTCTACCCTCTCTGCCCCCTCTTCCTCTATCTCTTCTTAAAACACAGATACATTGTATTAAGTGAGTTGTGGCAGCTAAAAGCCAACGGGGGGATTACGGGCTCTGAAGCTATTCATATTGGATTGTCAGTCATTCAGTCATTCAGGCATTCATTCATTCATTCAGTCGGTTTGGGCCCTGTCTAAAAGTTTTTGGCATCAAATTGAAATTAAATTATGTCAGCACATGATAAATTATTTAACTAATCGGGAGTAAGCTAAAGCAGCAACAGCAGCAGCAGCATCATCATAAAATTTAGTTAGAGCATTTAACTTAATAGTCAAAGAGACAAGCGCTAAACGTATTCAATATTTAATATGCCAACTTTTTTTAGTTTGTATATAAAGCATACACATATATACATATGTACCCACCTCTGCATTTTTTTATTTAGCTTTTTTTGTGGTTTTTTTTTTATTATTTTTCTTTTTGCAACAAAAATCTGAGAATAAAATTTTCATTGACAGAATCTTTGAAGTTTTTCCGCTGCAAACACAAAAAAAATACTTGAGAGCTGCCAAAAAAATGGCATAAATTTTACATTAGCACTAGGAAAATTGCAGAAAGTAAAGAACATAAAAACAAAACAAAATACTGAAGAAGAAAGTAACAAAAAAATTGTTTATAGTTGTCATAGCCATAATAACAATTGCACTTGAATAATTAATGTGAAGCAAAGAGAGAAAAGGGATTTCAGAAAGGCAGAGAGTGAGAGAGAAAGAGAGAGAGAGGGAGAGAGAGGGAGAATAACAGAGAGTGAGGAAGGGAGAGAGAAAGAGAGATAGACAGAGTGATTCATAATGAATGAGAGAAAAATATTAAAACAAATGAACTTGTCAACATTGATATAAGTTTTGCTGTTGCAACTGCAACTGCAACCCGAAAGGCTGATCCAGACATATATGAGCTGGAGCATTTGCTTGAAGCCCTGGCATAAAACTGTGAGGGCCATTGAGGCATCAGTAACTGCAGCAGCAACAACAACAACAAATTGCTGCAACAGCCATTAAAGGAAGGGAGTGTGCAACAACAACCACAAGTGCCACAAAAAATGCCAAGGCAAAGAGTCAGCTTATTAACTGCTTACAGGATTTTACAACAGCAACTGCAAATGCAACAACAACTACAACAAATGGAACAACAACTACAACAATAACAGCAACAACAGCAACATCACATGCAACTGCAACAACATCTTCAACTGCGGCAACAACTGCAACAAACCTGCGGCTGGAAGCAGAAATAATTAAAAATAATTACTGCCACAAGCTCGACAAGAATACAAGCTGAAACAACAACAACAACAACAATTGCAACAATTGCAAGTTGCTGAATAAGCAAAAGTTAAAGCTGTTATTGCTGTTGTTGTTGCTGCTGTTGCAGTTGCAATTCCAATTGCAATTTGCCAGTCGCAAGTTGTCAAGTTGCTGCATGACTTTTGCCATCAACTGTCATTGCCACCATACGCACTGTGGGCCACATTTACAATTTATAAAACACATAATTTTCAATTTAAACTATACTAAATAATAGTAGACAATCTAATGCATTACAACTAATAATTTGCAGGGTATAAATCAAACTATAGATTATGTTTAACTACACTTGAAAATGCAGAGTTCAATATTTTCAAGTTTCTGCTTTGCTTTGATTTGAAATTTGTCTTAGAATTTGGTTGAAAATAATATAATTTGCAATTAGAATTTAATTAAATCATATATCTGGAATATATCTTATATTATTATATTATTATTATATTAAATTTTGGATAAATATAATAAATTAAAATTGTTATTATTAAATATTTTTATTAAACTTATAAATATACCCAATCTTTATCTTGATATATCTAATTTTTTGTGCAATATTTTGCGTGTATGGCCCATGGTGCCAGTTGAAGTTGCATCAAATTAATAACCTGATAAAAGAGTCTACAATAAAAATTGCTGCAGCCCGAGGCTAACTACTCACTTAGGTCTCTCTTTCTCTACCTAACACCCAGTCTTTATTTGCCTTTTTCATTCCCTAACAATTTTTCTGTCTCCCCCTCTCTTCCTCTCCCTCACTCTGTCTCTCTTTCTCTTTCTCTCTGCATTCTATGCCATGTTGCTCTTGGGCAAATGCCTGCAATTCGTCTCATTAAACGTTCAGCTAGCCAGGCTGTTTGTGGTTTCGTGTGCATAAACAAATGCATAGCTACTCCACTGTACAGTGTACACACAAACACACACACAATACACAAACACACACTTACACACACACACTCAACCAATTTGTATGCGTGTGTGTGCAGTCAGGCAGGCGTGTAATTACAGCAATTGTAGCGAAGTTTTCTCGCCAAGTGGCTTCTGGTTTTGCAGTTCTCCATTCTCCATTCTCCACTCTCCACTCTCCACTCTTCACTTTGTGGATGCATGCGGAAAACCAAGCTAATGCTCCAAGCTCTCACTTAGTTTGCTACTCAATGCTCACATTACGTATACGCAACGTGTTTTTCGGTTAGGAAGCTTGAACAGATTACGCATACGCAGCGTTTGCATTCGCAATGGGACTAACTACAACAACAACAATAGAAATGGCTCAATGAGAACAACAACAAAAACAGCAACAACAACAACGATTACTAATACAACAATAACAATTACAGCCACAATTTCGACGGCTAAAAGTGTTTTAACATCCCAAGAAGCGTAGAAGTTTGTAGTGAACTTTGATAGCTACTAAGTTCTAATTTTCCACTTAATTTCAACAACTTAATTTACTCTAAACTAGACCAAACTAGCCTAAATTGTATGGTACCAGCTAAACAAAATTTTTGTGATATTTCTGCTGGTTTTTAGACACTTTTCCTATGGCTTAAAGCATTTTCTTTTTCTTTTCCTTTTTGGCTGCAAATTAGCCAATTAGCTTATGAATTTTGTAATGATTTGTTGGGCTTAGAGACTAAAGTTGAATGTGTACTAGAGCTGACAAGTGGAATTTTTAATTACTATATAGTAAAATCTAGGTATAAATTAATAATAATCAGAGTTATGTCCCACACACATACATGGAAATTGAGAAAGAGGATATGCGGCGATGGGAATTGAAATGGAAACACGTGCAATGAAGATAGAGAAAGAAAGAAAAAAAGAGAAAAAGAGAAACAAAAACACATACTTACACACATTTGTATACACTTGCCTACACACTCAGCCTAGTTTTGGGTTTAGAGTCAGTGAACCCAAGCCCCGAAAATGCTTAAGAATTATATGTAAGCCTTAAGCACACACAGAGATAGAGAAAGAAAAAGGGGGAGAGAGAGACGGAGAGGGAGATAGAGAGAGAGAGAGGGAAAGAGATAGAGAGAGGGAGAGTGAGAGACATACATTCAAAGAGTCTGACATTTGGGCATACAAAGGTACAGAGTGACAGTGGGCAATGTCCTGGCTCGAAATTATTTTAGATTGTCGCTCAAACTTTTGCAGGCACTGTTAAAGCAAAAGGCCTACGAGCCTATGTAGCCCTGGACCAGGGCTGGGCTTCAGAGACCCATTCAGCAGGCTTTAGCCTAAGCTTTGCTTATTGCAATGGGGCCAACACACACACACACACTCGCACACATTGCCCAAGGGTATACGTTTAGAGTCCGAAAGAACGAGAGAGTGTGCCAGTCGAGTATGCCTTGCTCTTAATGTCCGCACGTAGGCGTCATGGGCGTGGGCGTGGGCCCTAAAACACAATTCATGCGATTTTTTTTTTATGCTGTGAAATTTAACATATGTGTACAATTTGTAAGCGTATGTGAGTGTGAGTGAGTGTGAGTGTTGTATGTATTTGAAAATTGCGTAATTTATCAGTATGTTTGTGCGTGTGTGTGTGTATTTTGGGGGCCTGACCCTTGGGATAACTAGCCTGGCCAGCGGGTCATTCGCTCCTGCCTTGTGAATTTTTCAATTTAAATGACAAACTTTATTTAATGCTGTAATTTATTTTGCACTGCGACTCGAACACGAACTGAAGCTGTAACGCCCGCGCCTAATTCTATTCAATTTCAATTGAATTTGACGCTCAAAAAAACAAAAAATAGGAAAAAAGGACAACAGCTTAGACATACCCTAGCTCCAAAATTCAGAGAAAACCAGATAAACTTTAAGTATTTCTAGAATGTTTAAATTTGTTCTTTTCTTTTAAATTTATGCGCAGACAAATCTATAAATATTTATTTTTGCCATATTTTTTTTAGCCATGTTTTTTTGGACAGATTTTTGCTGTTGTTGTCATATTTGTGGCGACTATTTTTAACTCGTCTACGTCAACGTTTTGCAGTTGATTTGAGGCCAGACGAGGAGTGGAAAAGAGAGGAGGGGATGTGGAGAAATGAATCGATTCGATTTAAGTCGCATTGAGTTCAGTTCAGTTCAGTTAAATTGAGTTTGAGGTTTGAAGTTGATTTAAGTCTTGGTCGCAGTTCTGCAAAAAAAAATGTTGCCTACTTTCGAGCGCCGCCTGTAAATTTGCCATGGCACAAATTGTGTTGTTGTTGTTGCTGTTAGTATTGTTGTTGTTGCTGTTAGTATTGTTGTTGTTGCTACTATTGCTGTTGTTGTTTGATGGCCAAGCAATTTGTTCGCCAATCAAATTGAAATGCCGCCACGCAAATTGCTTTTACTATACCCATAAGCTCTCTCTTTAAGTTCGTCGATGCATTAAATGCCTTAGCCGAAGTCTTTGGCGCGACCATAAGCTCTACTGCAATTAACATTAAAAAAATATAAGCTGTATCTAAACAATGTTGTTAGCGTTTAGATGAAGGCACCTGCACCCCATCCACAAACTCAAACTATATAGATATATGTATCGGGAGGCGTAACAACTTACAGCTGTTGCCGCTGTGGGCTATAAAGAGCCAGAAGTGAGAGCCACTCAATGCTTGTAACTGTAACTGTAAATGAAACTCAAGCTGGAAACCGCCAAGAGAGAGAGAAAGGGAGAGAAAGGAGAAAGATAAAGAGAGAAAGAGAAAGACAGAAAGGCACATGGTGTAGCAAAAGGAGAGGCTATAGTAGAGAGACTGAGAGAAGCAAAGGCATAAGCAGAAACTAAGGTAGGTGGAGAAAGAAGGAGACAGAGGCGAAATCAGTGGTTGAGAGAGAAAGACACAGATAGAAAGAGAGCGAGAGAGAGAGAGAGTGGGAAAGAGCTTGATTGAAAGAGAGATGGAGAGGCATCCAAGCGAAGCCGCAGACACTTTCAATAACTTGACCGATATTTGTCTGCTCTGCGGCTGAGCTTCAGTTCCTGCTGCTCCCTCTCGTTGAATCTGACTATTGTCCCTGTGTGTGTGTGTGTTTATCTGTATGTGTGTCTATATATGTATGTATCTGTGTGTGTTGGTGTATTTGTATTGGTGTGCGGCCAGCTGTCTGGTCGAGCTGTTCGAGCTGTTGGTCGATTTTAATTACGCGCAATATACAGTAATAAAATACAAACAATTTTTGGGCTTAATTAAGCCAAAAAGCCACAGTCCAAAAACTCCAAACGCTTGGCTACATTTTCCAACCAATTCTGGTGCTTTTTCCACCCTTCTACTCCCCTTCTATTCCCCCTTCTACTCCTCCATCTGCTGCTGCTTTTCCTGCTGTTGTGCTCGCGTTTTTGGACAATTCAAAGCGCTGTGAAAACACAGCGAATGCTGATAACAAAGCACACTAAAAATACATTAATAGGAATGTTTAGTGCGAGCATGCTCCATCAGATCAAAAAAATACCCTTGACACAGTTCTCATATAACCCAAAACATATCCTATAACCAGACAAACAACAAGACAGACAAAGCTTTAGAAACTATTATAAAATTAGTCAATTAGACTAAAAATTTAGTGAAACATTTGTCAAGACTTTAAAAATGATTTGTATTTTTATGAAATAATAAAAAAAATATATCGAATTATTTGAAATAACTTTAAAGAAGATAAAAAATTTCTATAAAATTATAAAATCTAAATTAACTACATTTAATATTTATTTTAAAGGCTATTTAATGATCCAGAAACAATTTGACTTAAGCTTCAAGCACACTGTTTATTCTTTTTAGTTAGGGCAACAGTTTAGCTTTAAAAAAAGGGCCTAATGCTTAATATTCATGGCCAGCAAGTCGACAAGTTTGGCGTCCGAAAACAAACATTTATCGGGCACCGCACACCGCGCCGCGCCCCTCCACGCCCTCTCCTGTGTTGCCCCTTAAACACAGGCAAAAATTGACAACAGTTGGAGCAGAATTTGCTGGGATGCGCTGGCATTTTGATCAGCCATTGAGGCGGCTTAATTACTCCGACGAGCCATAACCCAGTAAAATGGGAAAAACCAAAGAAGAAGAAGAGAGACAAAGGGAAAGAGAGGGAAAGAGATAGATAAGTGTATACAAAGAAACCGCAACACAAATAGCAGAGCAACAGCAACAGCTGTAGTTGGAAGAGAGTTTAATATTAGCAATGGCAAAACATAAAAGTAAATTTGCAATAGCATAAAAAAGTTCAATAAATGTCGTCGCCAACGGCGTTAGCCATGAATATGAATGCCAATGGGCCGATGACGATGACACTGACCTGAAGGACGAAGGACTTACAAGAGCAAAAACAGCCACACCATAGGCACAATGACCACAACACAGGCACTTGTACACAGGCACTCTCATACACACACACACTCACACACTTACACACAGGCACACTCACTCTCACACACACACACATACCCCATCCGAGTGGATATCAAATTTTGTGTGCTCGCCTCCTTGTGTATCGAGTTTTTGTAAAAGTGTTGCCTACTTATTTGGGGCTGCGCTGCAAAATGACAGGAAATTAACAAATTTTGTTTGCGAATATTATGGCAAATATTATGGCTAATGCCTGCAGGCCCTCAAAAGATCAAACGATATGGCATCTAGTGCTATGGAAGTGCCCCAATCAATGGCAAACATATTCATGTTAATGTTTGTTTCTATATTGAGCCTCTCGTTGGTGTCAAATTCAGTCAAAATTTTAAGCGCAGCGCTTTAATTTGTCTTTTGTGCAGCTGCGAAAAAATGGGGGAAAACAAACACAAAGAATGCCAAAGTTTAATTGCTTTCTGTTGTATTTTTGTTGTTGTTGTTGTTGCTTTTGTTGTTCTTATTGTGCAATTGCAATTGCTTGTTGTTATTGTTGTTTTTTTGTTGCTTTTTTATTGGCCAAGTGCCAGCGACTGACACGCGCTGCGGCTCTGCCTTTGCGCTACGCCCTTCTGCGGCTTCTGTTGCATTTTCACAGGCGCCATCGCGTTTTTCTTCTCATTTTTCTTTTTTGTTATAATTTTTTGCTCAGTTTTTGTTACACCGAAAACCGCCACAAAAATTAAAGCATTGCCTCGAGTTCATTGAACCAAATATGGCACAGCCAAAGGACACCTTCCTCTTTTTTTTTTTTTTTTTGATTGTTTTTTGTTTGCTGCGATTATTTTTCATTCAGAGCGTGTTGAAAAAAAAGCCGGCTATAATTGTTAAACGTGGCCATAAAACTGTCAGATGCGCGTGAGACCAGGTTTTCCCATAGTTTTTCCAAAGTGTCATAAATGTTAATCGCAGTCAATTCACATATACAAACACTTTTTTGTTGTTGTTGTTGTTGCCTCTCACTCTATTCGTAGAGGCTGACAAACGACTAACTAATTGACACGCTAATCAATAGTTAAATTAGTCAATGGCAGCACCTGCTACTAACTAGCAACAGGTTAAGTAAATCAGCTCGAAATCCGCTAAATGCAAATGCTGCTGCTTTTGTTCAATCCTTTCAGAGGTAAAAGCTGCAAAAGCTTTGCGGGAAAATAACACACACAAAAAAAGAAAGAAAACTTTTGCTCAATCGACACAAAAACGGGAAATGAAAAACGTGTTTGCCAGCGTTTTGAGTGAGCTATAGAATGATAGGAAGAGACTGAGAGACAAACACATAGAGAAAGAGAAGGAGAGAGAGATAGAGGGAGAGAGGGACGGAGTGAGGGATGGAGAGAGATAGAGAGAGAAGGAGAGAGAGAGAGAGAGTGAGAGAGAGAGAGACATGTGTGCTTGTAGTCACATCCCAAGATGAAATAAATAAATATGACACGCGCGAGCGCATGAGAAATGTGGGCAACCCTTTAGGCGCCCTACAACGTGTTGACAATGCTGCCTAAGGCAACAACAACAACAATCACAACAACAACAACAATAACAACATCCACAGCAATAATAACACCAGCAACAACAGGAAATATAAGCAAAAGAAGCAGCAGCACAACAACAACAACATCAACATTAAATTGTCCCAGCAAATGAAGTGCAATGAGGGGTATTTAATACCTAGACATACCCTTTCTTTCCTATTTTCCTTGAGTGAATCTTGCACCAAATTGTTCCATCAAATAAATAGAATAAATTCATAATATTTAATTAGGAATGAATAAATAAATTGAAGACATTTAAAAGAAGAAGCAACAATCTTCAATGAGTATCATACATATAAAAGACTCCAACTTTCCAAACTCTTAAGGTTTCATTATAAATATATCTTTATTTTGGTATATGTCATTTAACTTAAAGGATATGGTTCTATGATATGATCCTAGTTCACATTTGCCTAATATTCTTTTTAATTATAAACGCCTTACCTTAATTTTATAATGAAAAAAAATATTATGTTTTCTTTGAATATAAACATACCTTATTGGAAATACCTTTAAATATGGCATAGAAGTAGTACATAGTGTTAAATATAGCTTATAAATTTAGGAGTTGCTATCATCTAAGGGCCCTGCATACCCTGTAAGTATATACCTCGCATTTCCCTAGATTTAAAAGGCTTTAGCACATAGATGACGGCTTTGCTCTAACAATCACACACTCTCTCACTTTCTAACTCTCTCTCTCTCTCTTTCTCTCTCTCCCTATCTCTCTTTCATTCCCATTCTCTCTGTGTCTCTGCATTCTGTAGGTATGACAAAGCAATAAAAGTGCTACGGCAGCAAGCAACACCAGCAACACAAGCAACAATTGCCAAAGCATCCCGTTCTTCCAGCTCTCTGCTCTCTATCTCTCACTCTCACTCTCTACCTTCTCTGTCTCTCTTTCTATCTCTCTGTCTATCTCACTCTAGTTGTTGTGTCTGCGTTAAACACACGCTTTTAAGCACAACGCTTTAGCTCTATGCGGAATTTTTAATAAAACGGCTCAGGCCACAGCAGAAAAGCAAAAGCAAAAGCAACATCAAAATACAAGACAAGCAAATGGCTTCAAACTGTAAAGCGATTCATCTATATGTATGTCTACACATACACATACACATACGTGAATATGTGAGTGTGTGTTTGAGTGTGTATGTAGGTTACTGGCACGCCTCTAGGTATGCAACAGAAGCCTTGGCATAAGCTCAGACTCAAACACTCTCTGTTTAACGTAATCCCACAAACTCCTACAAACTTCCGCTCCCTCTGTGTCTTTTTCCCTCTCTTTCCCCCTTTTTTCCCACTCTGTCTCATGCGTCTTCCTCCCCCCTTTCTCCCTTTTAATAAAACCTTAAATGAGCTTGTATTTGCTGCCTGCAAAAATCATTGAGGCCTACACAAGATTTAAGAGTCGCGCAACTGGTTTATGTTGTCTATGCCCTCCCCCCCTCTCCTCTTGCCATGCAACCATTTGAAAACTACCAAATGACAGTGAGAGCATCATTTTACGACTACCCCCTCCCCCTCCCTATACACTCTTAGCACTTTTGGTGCAAAAAAAAGGCTTAAATGATGCGCACAGCTGGCAGAGTTTTCTTCAAGCGTTTTTTAATAGTCTACCCCATGAATTCTTCACCCTGTTTTTCAGGCATGTTTTTTCAGCAAGGTTTTCAAGGTTGTTGAAAGACCTTATGGCATATATTTATATATATATATGTTTATATATGTATCGTGTATAGCATATCGTTTATGGTCTATATATGCAATTTATATTTTCTTGTTCTTCTCGCACAACGAGTTGAATTTATGATGGCATCTAATTTTGCTGTAGCCCTGGCTGCGACGTGCATGAATTTAATTATATTTATAACGCTGAAAATTAGTTGAAATCAAATGCATAAATTTTTTTTTCTTTGTGCCCTAGACATAGCAAAAATAATAAGAACAACAAGAACAATGTCAGTTACGTGACTGAAATGCGATAAGCATAACAAAATTGTGCCAAATGCCTCAAAAATACGCGAAGTAGACGCATAGACACACACACAAACACACACACACACACACACATACCCATACACACACATACTTGTACACACACATTATATAAATCTCTATATACTCAAGTATAAAAAATAAAAACAATTTCAGTTTCTTTTAGTCCTTGTAAGCGCGCACGTTTTCCAAACAAAAACAACAAAAAATAAATAAATAGAATAGCAAAGACATCAGCGAGACGCCAGTAGAGCGCACTTATGCAAGGCTTAAGACTGTCTAAGTTTCATAGGGTAAGCAGCTTGACAAAAAGGTGCCAGCTGCAAAACTCAAGACATGCAGAAGGCAATGATTCTAAGGTTTTTTTGAAGACTTTAAATATGATACAATTTATTCAGTATATATATAATAATATTTTATTATATTAAAATATATTATATTATTATTATAATTTTATATATTATATTACATTAATATTATATTTATTACTAAAATATTTATAATAATAATAATTTTTTTTTATATAGTCATATAATTTTTGTATAAAGTTTATTATTATTACTATTATTATTATTATTATTATTATTATTATTATTATTATTATTATTATAATTATAATTATATTTTTTTATTATTCAGCTATTTTTTAACATTTATACAAACCTATAATACCTCAATTCAGCTTAATTTTGGAAGCGGTATAACCATAGAGCACGCATTCCGAAAGGAACTCTCTTTCCATATAGAAATAAGGCGACCCACACACGCTCCTCTCCCTCTCTTGCTCTCCCCCTCTCTATCTATCTATCTATCACTCTCTCTCTCTCTCTCCCTCTCTCTCTCTGAAACACACACATGTGTGTGTATGTTTCTGGAAATCCAACTGTCATATAAATGTCAAATCCATAAGTGTTACGAGTGAAACAGAAATTCTTGCAGTTTGTACGAAAAAAGGGAAAACTTCACTTTTGCAAAAGCTGGCGGCTGTTTTTCCTTTATTTTTCACAAATTTTTTATACACAAAAATGTAAAGGCGACAGCTCAATAGAAGTATTAGGTTTTTATTTTTCATTTGATTTTTTTTTTTTTTTTTGGGGCATTGTTAAAGCGGTTAACCGCAAGTGAAAAGCAACGAAAACTTTCCTCGTAAAACTTGAGTCCCTAAAATCGAACGAAACAAGTTCATAATTTAGTGACAGCGAGTAAATAACCGTTACCTGTGCGTTTATAAATATGCATACATTATACACTGAAAATACAGTTAACAGTTTCTTTTTTTTTTTTTGGTTTTTCTTTTCTTTTCTTGTTGTGTTTTGTTTTCTATTCGAGTGAGCACGTCGCATACATTTTTCAGCATCTGCCGCTTAAATCAACAAGACGTTTTAAAGATGCCTTCGAGCAGGTCTCAGACGCCAGCGAGTACGTCAATGGGGAGTTACAACCAACGAGAAGAGGGAGAGATAGAGAGAGAGAGAGAGAGGTATGGAGGGAGGGGAAGAGTGAGAATCGTTGGTGTGAATAACCTTAGGCCGTTGGCAATAATATGCTGCACCCCTCGCACCCAACACTGCGTTTGCATACCTCCAGGAAAAGCTTTCGCTCTCGCTCTTGCTCTCGCACTAGCTCTCGCCTTAGCTGTCTTTCTTGCCTTCTTTCTCTCTCTATCGCTCTCACTCTCTCTGTCTTGCACTCTCTTTTTCACACTCTCTTTCTTTGTTGCTCATCGATTTGACGCTGATATTTTGTGCGTGCCTCGACATGCATGTGCGTGTCCATGTTCATGTCCATGTCCATGTCTAAGCGAACGTCGCGTTTCATTCATCAGTCTAACACCAGCAACAGCAGCGGCAGCCATGACACCTTCCCCACACTCCCTACCATCGCTTATTCTCTCTTTCTGCCTCTCTCTCTTTCTCTCTTTACTCGCTACTGATTGCCAATGCCTTGGGCCATAAGTTTACTTTAGCATTTCATCAACTCGACGCCCTGCAACGCCAACGCCAAACGACAGACATCTGTGCTCACACATCTCGAAGAACTTCATATGCTTCTCGCTTAGTCGCTTAGGCAAATTTGCCACTTGTTTTTTTCCCATATGTATCGCATGTTGCGGAACAGCGAGATAGAGAGACGAGGCATATGCATTAGTTTTCGTTTAAGTGTGAGCAAGAGAGTGGAAGAGAGAGTGAGATCTTACTAAGAGTGAGAATGAAAGTGTGCGTGTGTGTGTGTGTGTATGTGTGAGTGCTTGAGCTTCAGTTGATTGGTTATGGAAATGCTTAAATAACTGTCAGACGTCGCCGAATGAGTAAAGGCATTAAGGTGTACGCCTCAAATAGAGCGGAACAAATGGAAATTGGCCATGCAAACGAATTATGTTAATAGTTCCGCAATAGTAAATATGTATTCCATTTTGCTTTAATTATTAGATTATTTATTGTATTATTATTGATTATTATTTGAGTTAATTTTATTAAATTTATTTTTATTTCTATTAAACATTAATTTATTTAACATTATTTTACTCTTTTTGTTACTTTTTATTTTTAATTTTTAATATTTAATTTGTTATATCTATTAATTTTTAATATTTAATTTATTTATTGATTTTAACTTTATCATTTCATTTGTTATTAAATAATTTATTTTTATTATATTTTATTTATAATTATTTTATTTCTATTTATTAATAAGTTTACCATTAAATTATTTTTAATTTTTATTAAGTTATTATCATAACTGTATTTATTATTTCATTATTTATAAAACTATTATAATTTCATTTTAAATTATTTTAAATATTATAATTTTGTTTATTTTATTTAATTTTTTTTAAATTTATTATTACGTTAATTATTATAATTTTATTTATTTATTAATATATTTATTGCAATTAATTTCAAGCAGTGCAAAAATCTCATATATAATCGACGCTGCGCTTTCCCCGATTTGTTTGCATTAAACATTTAAAACTACCGCAAAGTTGGCTATTATTTGTATTATTTTCGTTAGTAGTTTGTGTTGGTTTGATATTTGTATTAATACGCAAATTAAAAGTGATTCAGCGTGGACTAAAATGGACTTTATGCAGCGAGTAAATCACAACAAATGGACACCGAACTGTCAGTGGCCCCTGCCACAATAATTTTTGGGTAGATTTTCTTTTATTTTTATTTTTGTTAGTGTTTTTATTATTGCAGTGCTTTTGACATGAAAATATTTGCAAAAATATTTAAAATTGTACACATTGAGCTGTCATAAATATGCAAAAAATGCAACAACAATAAAAACAACAGCAACAAAAGCTCTAACTAAAAGAACAATCACAACGAGAGATGGCGGCATGCAGCGAGAGATGATGTAAGAGAGGGAGAGACAGAACGAGTGCGGAATAGTGGAAGCGAGTGTGAAAAAGAGAGCGCGTGTAAGAGAATGCATGGGAAAGAGAGCGCGAGAGCGGCAGAGCGGGAGAGCGCGTTACTCTGACACAGAGTGCGACATGAGGGCAAACAATTTGTTTGCGTTAAATGGCGAACAGCTGTGCAAATAACTGCAATTTGCATTTACCGTTTACCGCATCCGTCGCATATTTTGTGCACTAAATAAACAAAACATAAAAAACTACTACTACTACACGCGAACAACAAAAATTTTAAAAACAACAAAAACAATATGAGTGTCAGCGTCAAGGCACAAAACCGCAAGAGCGTAAATATATTCAATAATAAATTGAGGCAAAGGCAACTTTACTGAATTCATTATTGAATTATGTGCATATACATTTATGGAATTGTAAATACATCTAGTAAACATATATATTCACACTATACACTTTGCGAAAATCGAAAAAATTAAACTACGATCGTCCGCGCTATTTACACAGTTACACGGTTCAATCGCGACTGAGCACTAAAACAATGGAACAGCAGCTTAAGCGTAAAGTAGAAATAGGAATGAGTGAAAAATTGAGAACAGCTTCAAATGCAGAGAGCTGATCGCGTGACCACAGGAGAGCTTTCAATGGAACAGATGCCTATGCGTAACGTAGCAATGAGACGGATCCAATAGGAATAAGTGAAAAAGAGAGAACAGCTTCAAATGCAGAGAGCGGATCGCGTGACCACAGGAGAGCTTTCAATGGAACAGCAGCCTATGCGTAACGTAGCAATGAGACGGATCCAATAGCAATGAGTGAAAAAGAGAGAACAGCTTCAAATGCAGAGAGCAGATCGCATGACGGCGGGAGAGCTTTTAATGAAACAGCAGCCTATGCGTAAAGTAGGAATGCGTGGGATGCGAAGACAATGAATGAAGATAAAACAGAGAACTGCATCAAGTGCAAAGAGAGGATTGCATGAACGCAAGAGCGCTTCCAGAAAATATGAAGTACATATATGTGTGTGTAGAAGGAGTAGCGTAAACTAAGAATGCATGGGAGTGAGTAAGAATGTGCGAATGAGTGTAAAGAGAATGTAACACAGCTAAACGCAGTGGTCTGAGTGAATAGGCATGTGTGTTGATGTCGCTGCTGCCATAAAGAGAAGAGACATAAAATTCTTTTTTTTTAGCATTGAACGACTTACATAGATTGAGAGCTGCCAGAAAAATACTAAATGCAGGCTTCCTATTGTTGGCAGCCGTCCCTACTGCTGCATTTTGATTCGTACTACATTTGAGTACAGAGTGTAGAGCAAATGCAAATTGAGTAATTTTGGTAAGTGTAACCTATTTTTTTGTAGTGTATGTGCCTTACATATAGAGGTACATACACACATACATGAATACATACACACATACATACACATAAACACAAACACACATAAATATATACATATACATATACATAAGTAATTCGCGTTCTATTTTGCCAACTTTTCAGGGACAAGCATACAATTTTTTCTGTGTGTGTGTGTGTGTGTGTGTGTGTGCAACTGTTTGTGATTGAGTGTTTGCCAGAGTGTGTGTGTGTGTCTGTATGCGTGAGTGTGTGTGTGTCACACACATTTCTGCGTCGCTGCTTGCGCTGCGGCTGTCGCTGTGGCAACTGAGTTTTTGCAGCTTTCCGACATTCAGCAGAAAATGCAACAACAGCTGCAAATAATTTCACAACTAGAGACACACTGGGAAGGAGAGAGAGAAGTAGAGAGAGAGAGAGAGGGAGAGAAGCAGAGAAAGAAAGAGAAATAAAAAGAGAGAGAGAGAGAGACGCATGTGTGTGTGTGCTTCATTTTGACTTATTCAACATGCGTCAAACCGAGTCAACGTCAGTTGGACAGTTGCAGCTGGGGGACATTTGCTGTTTACCTGTATGTGCGTGTGTGTGTGCGTGTGTGCGTGTGCGTGTGTGTTTGTGTTTGTGTGTGTGTGACAACTCGCTCTCTTTCGCTTACTCTTTCTCTCTCTTTACTTTTATTAATTGAGTCCCTTGAAGTGTTTGCTGTGACTGCTAGAAGCGCGTACTGCATGCGTTTCACTTCATTTCGTTTCCATTCCATTTTATTCCACTTTATTCCACTTTATTCCATTTTATTCAATATTACTTGAAATTGCATTAAATATTTGTAAATTAGTGCAAAATTGCAATGAAATCAAATTAAAATTTCTATTTATTATAGCTATAATGTGAAACGTTTGCAATTTCCATCAAAGTATTTCCTCTGGAGCAATTTTAATAAATAAACCAAAGGAAATTTACCTAATACAATTTAAAACATTAATAACTTAGGAAAGTTAGTTAGTTGTTGCCAGAAAATAAAAAAAAAATACAAAAGAATTCCTTTGCTTTAAATTAATAATACAAGTTGTTTAGTTTTACTTTGTTTCAAAGGAATTTTGCATTCAAAACAAATGCCATTAAAATAAAATAAAGTATAGTTAAAAATAAAATATATATACATTTAGAAGTTATGTTGTTATATTGCAGTTTTTTCTTTATTTTTTTTGGAATTTTCTCTTGATTATATTTTGTACCTGTGGCGCTGTGGGAAATTTTTCAATTACGAACGACTTAAGCTGGAAAAGTAATTTCTATTTGCCTTTTATTTCGCAACGACAAGTAGCTTTTAGCTAAATGAAATACACACAGACGCAGAGACAGAGACAGATACATAGATACACACACACACATACACATACTCAAAGAGATAAATAGAGAGAGATACATTTGTATGGAACTCTATGAGCAACATCATAGGAAACGTATGGCATTTATAAAATAAAAAAAGTGTAATAATAAACATTGCAACAAATTTTCATTTGCGGGAAAATTGCATTTGGAAAGCTTTTCATTTGGAAATTACAAAGGCGGCCAACAATGCAATTTTCACAGTCATCACACAGTGTAGCTCTCACTGCGAATTGAGGCCAAAATTGAGCAAGGAAATTAAATGAAAATCACAGCGATGATGATGATAAAAATGATGAACAAAATGAAGAAAATAATGAAAATAAAATTATGATAAAGGTTATAATATAGATGAGTATATACATGATGATAAAAATGTTGATAAAGATTTGTTAATGATGATAAAGATTATTATATAGATGATAACTATGAAGATAAAGTTAATAATCAATTAATTTTAAAATTCATTATAAAGATGATTAGATGATAAAGATTATGATAACGATAAAGAAAGTGATGATGGTAAAGATGATAATGCTAATGACATGGAGTATTATAGAGATGATGGTATAGATAATGATAAAAGTGATAGAGAAGATTTTATAGATAGAAGATTAAGATGATTATATTGATGATTATATAGATTATGTTTAAGATAATGATAAGGTAATGAAAATAATGAACTAGATGAAATGATAAAGCAGGTGATAAAGTTTGATAAATGTAATATTGATAATTGAAAGGAAAATGATAAAACATAAGATATTGTTCATAAAGATTACGATAATGATAAAGATGATGTTAAAGATGCTGCTAATGATGACGTAATTGTTGTTAAAGATATTGATGAAGATGATAAAGAAGTTAATAAAGATAATGACGATTTTAAAGATGTTAATGATGATGTTAACAATGACAAACATCATCAGGTTTGCTGATGTTTCTATAGCTGTGGAAGTCATTGAATTGTATCAGCAAACTTCCTACAATACTTACATCATATGAATTGTAAGTGTGTGTGAGTGTATGTGCGTATGTACATACGTATGGGTGTGGGTGTGTGTGTGTATGTGTGTGCCTGGCAAAGTGGTTGCCTTTTCTGGCACTGTGCATGAGTCCATCTGCGGTTTTGCAGCCAAAAAATCCACAAACAACAGCAACAGCAACAAACTGCAACAATTTCATCTGTCAACTGCATTTACCGCTTGACAAGGACATCAACAACAGCAACAACAACAACAACAACAACAGCTACAACAACTACAACTACAACATCCACTCCTACTATAACTATAACTACTCTGACAATATTAATGCTAGTTTTAGTTCTCTCATCTAACTAAAGCCGACAACAAATGTTTGTCTTGTTTAAATAAAATATTTGAAATACTTTTGTTATACTTTGACTAAGTTGGCTTTAAAAAAACCAAGTTTAAATGCATATAAAAACATACTTGGAAATATATAAATGTATGTTCTTTGGCATAAATATTTTGTTTTGCATGTGTGCATAGTTAAAGTACTTAGTCTAAGGCATTAAATGGTTTTGTTTCTAGTCGAAGTATATTTCAAATGCATTGGATTAAAGTGATTCTAAGCTACATTATAGGCAAAAAACTGGCTAGATTTAATGCATGTATGTATATATATAAGCCCATTGAAGTGCCGTCGGTTGTGTGGTAAGCCACAACAACAACAACATATGCAACTTTCACTCTGACTAGGACTCTGACTAGGAGTCTGATTCAAACGCCAGCATTTTATAAGTGCCTGCAGCTCGTTAGTTTGTCATCATGTGTGTGCGTGTGTGTGCGAGTGTGTGTGTGTCTGTGAGTGAGTATGTTATTTTTCTAACTTTCGCGCATTTTTCTAGATTTTTTTATATGTTTTTTCACTTTTTTTAAGCGCAGACGAACCAGTGCTGCATGAATTGAAAATGAAATTTTTGTGTCAGTTTGGCCAGAAAGTGCGAGTGTTGCCTGCTCAAATGTGAGTATATATGAGTATGGATGAGTGTATATGAGTGTATGTGAGTGTGTGTGAGTGTGTGTGTGCTTTGTATGTATATTCTATGTTTGTATTTATATGAAAAAATGGTTCTTTAGCCAGACAGCAAGCATATGAAGCTTCAACTCGCTTTAGTTTTTGGCTTGTCTTATACAAATTGAAGCGTTGTAATTGACCTTCACATACAAATATATACACATAAATACACACATACACACATACACATACACGTACACACACCCATGTATTAAACTTTTGTTGTATTATATTTTTTTTTTTTGTATTTTTGTTGCGGCTTTAAACAAATTGAAGCGCAATTAGCTGCTGAATGAATTGACAGAGTCATCAAATAGACGGCAATACAGACAACAGGCAAATACAAAAAGGCTAAAAGAGCACAAAAACACACATACACACATATATACATATATACACACACAGAGACAGTTAATAGAAGAAGGCAGAGGTGTAGACTGCGGCAGGCAAAACGAATGACAACAATGAAACTTTTGTCTCGAAATTGAAATTCCTGTCAGCAAATTTAAAGAATTTCAATTGTGAAACATTCGCGTGGCATTTTCTTCAGCAACCCCACCTTCTTACCCTCTACCTGCCCCTACTCTAACTAACTAAACGTATACCCCCCAATGCTGTCTTTTTGGCCCTGTTATCCTGTTAGCCTTTATTGTGCCAGGGCCCCGGAAATTAGACGAGAAATTCAAAGCGACAAAAACAAAAAACGCAGCCAACAATTAGAGCCGCCGGCATTGAGCAGGGGCGGTGGGCGTTTTAGGGTTGTTCAGGGGGGGGGGGGGGTTGGCAGGGGGATGGGGAGGCTTTATGTGTGCGCGTGTTTTTGTTGCTGTTTAGTTGGCTGGCAAACAAATTAAATTTAATTTGAAATTAAATGAAAATAAATTGGATTATTTAATTAAAAAGCGCGAGAAGCGAGAAGCTCGAACTGGAAACTCACCTTTAAAGAGCAACATCGGCATCATTAGCAGCATCCAACTGATGAGCCAGTTGAGTAATCCCAAATTGTAGCTGGACAGCAACATCTCGCTGCGTTTCACCATATTTAACAACACTCAATGTATATTTTTCTTGCCTTTTTGGCCTTGTTATCCGGCTCAGTTTATTGTTATGATCGTTTGTAGTTGCCCTACTTAAGCGCGTAATTCGCTGCGGTTTCTTTTTGTTGTTGTTGTTGTTTTTGTTGTTGTTGTTTTTGTTGTTTGTTTCTTTTTGTTGTTGTTAATGTTGGCAATGTCAAATTAGACTTAGTCTAGGGCCAACGCTCAACGTTTGTGGGCTTTAAACGCACACACGGGACCAATAACAAAAATCAAGCTTCTATATAAACGTTTCTATATATATATCTCTCTCTCTTTCTTTATATATATAATTTTTGCCTTTATGTTTTTTATCTATGAGGGCATTGAATGTCTAGGGATTTTCCTTTTTCTTTTTTGCTCACTCAGCAGTTAAATTTTTTATAAGATTTTTCACGCGCGTGTGAAATTTTTCTTTCTGTGTTTTTTATTTTTCATACGGTTTTTTTCTCTTTTTTGGTTTTTTATTATTTTTTTATTATTGTTGTTGTTATTGTTGTTGTTGTGTTTGTTGTTTATACAAATTTGGTGTGTAAATTCAATTTGCTTGTTTCGCTTTTAATGTAATTTGCTGTTCAACTCAACTTGTTTCCTTTTGGCCGCAAAGGCAAAGCCAACAACAATGAGCGCATAAATCATACGCCATGTGCGCGCCTTAAAGTGTGCAATGCTTTTCAACGAAACACACACACACACAGAAAGAAAGACAGCAGGACAGCAAAACAGAGAGACAGCGAGACAGTGAGACAGTCAGACAGACACGCGCACAATTGTTATTTGCTGTTTAGATTTTCGGTTTTGTAGATAACGAAGTAATTTATCTTGTTGTTTTGCGGCTTAGCACTTTCACTTTCACTTTCACTTACACCACACACAAAACTTTTACATATTTTTTTCCTTTTTTCTCGTATTTTTTTTTTTTGGTTGCGTATTTTGTACTTTTAAAGGGATGGGGGGAGGGGCGATTGTAGCTGTGGGTGTGGCTAGCAAGGCAAATGTTGTGGCTACATGCAACTCAACACCAATACACACACTCACACACTCACACACTCTCACAAACAAACCAAATGTAAAGTTGTAAAGTGGATTTGGTTGTGTTTCGTTGACAGTTGGCAGATTGATGGCAAAACACTCCCTCTCCCTCTCTCTCTCTCTCTCTCTCCCTTTCTCTCTTTCTCCCTCTCTTTCACAATAACAAAGCAATTTACCACTGTTCAACCATTGTACATTTAACTGTACAGTGTAAAGCTTTCCTTCGTTAACAGTTATGTTTTACAGTGTATTTAATGCATGCATGCGATTAGTGTGCAGCCTAATCACCTGTCATTAGCCTTGGCCATTAACACGCAGAACACACCGTTTCGAGACCATTAAGCCAGCGCTGGTTAACACTGTTGTGTTTTCTTTTTTCACCGTTTGCCAACACTTTGAGTCTGTGCACATAGACAAACACACACTGACACACAAACACGATCAACAGAGATGAAGAAGACGCGTGCTTCGCACTCAACGCACAGGATTGAACTGAAAACAATTCGCTTGGCCAAGCAGAGGCTCGTCCCACGAACACGAACGCAGCGCTGCCACGACGAACGCCGCTGCCGAAGTTGCGCTCGGCTAAACGAAGTACCATGTACGACACGAACAGAAGAGAACGAACAAGCGAACGAACACACGAGCATCAAAGTTTTGTTTCTCTTTGGCTGCTGTTAACTAGAGTCGGGCAGTCGAAGCTGTTGCTGTTGTTGTTGTTGCTGTTAATGTTATGATTTCTGTTAGAGCTGCTGTTAATGTTACGGCTACTGTTAGCGCTGCTTTTAATGCTGCTGCTGCTATTATTGGTGCTGTTAATGCTGCTGTTATAGCTGCTGTTGTTGCTATTGTTGCTGCTATTGTTGCTGTTGCTATTGCTGTTGCTGTTGCTTTTGTTGTTATTGTTTGAAGAATTATTGGTGCACGAAATTGCAGCCGAACTTTTTGTTTTGGAGTGCTGTAAAGTCTCGTAGAATTGGTTGTAGTACTCAGTACTCGGTATTCTGTATTTGGTACTTTGGCACTTGGCCCTACTCGTAGTAGTAGTAGCTGCAGTTGATGCTGTTTGCATTTGTTTATAGTGGGATTAACAGGATTGCGCTGGTTTGTTCTATTATGCTTATATGATACTAGAGATTATGTTATTTCATGCTGATTTTTATGTGTGTACAAAAAATTGAACTTTTGCAGTAGCAGCAACTTAAGTAGAGCTGCAGCTTTGACAATTTATCATATTTGAGTAGTAGCAAAAGTATTAAATTAAAAATATTAAATTAAAAATATTAAAATAAAAATATTAAAATATTTAACAAATTAAAAAAATTAATGCTGACAATTTATTTAGAAAATTTAAAACATTTTAAAGTAAAATACAAAATTTAAAAAAAAATTTAAAAAAATTTAAATTTTATAAAAATCTTAAAATTTTTTTTGGCAATTTATTTAAGTAAATGCAACAATTTTAAAGAAAAAATTCCTAAACTAAATTTTAATATAAATTTAAATAAAAATGTTTAATAATTTATTTAAATAAATGCAACAATTTTACAGTAAATATTCAAAAATTTTAATTTAAAATAAATACAATAAAAATATTGTTTATAAGAATTTTTTTAAACATTTGCATCAGTTTTGAAATTTTAAAATTTCCTGTAGTTCTTTAAACTTTAATTCCATTTCCTTTTCCATAATAAAACTTTGTTGAATTTACTGCAAATAAAACACACACACACTAATACAACAGCTGCGGCATTTAGAATCCTTTTCATCCTTTTATATCCTGTTAAACACCAGCAAATTACGTTTCATCTCGCTGTTCATTTCAATTTAGCAACTTTTTCCCATCGCTTACCCAAGTGTCTTTCCATTAAGCTAGTTTCAGTTAAATGTTAACATTGCCACCCCTTCAATCCTCTCTCCCTTTCACCCTTTATCCCTTCATTCGTTTGTCTGTCCGTTTGTCTGTTCCACCCAACCGAAAGAAAGAACTGACCGCCGCAATTAACACTCGCTGTAAACTGTAAACTGTAAGCTGTAAACTGTCAACTGTGAACTGTTAACTAAGTAACTATGCCATGACCTAGGTCAGTTAGCAGCGTATAAGAGTGCGCATGTTAGGCCCACACTCTTATACTCTTATACGCTGTTGAAGAGTAAATTTCCCGCTCTTAAACGCGTTCTCTTTCACTTGCTTCAGTTTCTTCAATTGCAGGAAATGCATTTTTCATTTATTGTACAAATTTTCAGCAATCTTTCGTTTCTTTTTTGTTTTTAGACCCTGTGTTTAATTGTTTACAATGTTAGCAAAGTGAACATAATCACACACACACACACACACATAATGAGTCTGCTGTGTGTTGATGGGGTATGGGGGGGGGGGGTTGGTCAAGATTTTCAATCAATTTGCAAAACTTTTTAATTACAAGTCAATTTCATTTAAGCAAACAAACAGATAATAAAGTCAATAGTTTATATAGACCACACACACACAAACACACACACACACATAGATAGACACACGTTTGGTCAGCGAAAAAGTTGAAATGCTTAAATCAATTAAATTAATTAGCGCCACGAAATATTTGAACGATGCAACGGCTGCGATAAGGCTGCAACATTTCGCTTTATATACCCTGCAATTTGATTTAAACGTTCGGTATGATAGGCTATACAAAATGAATGTAAACAATCAAGCATTGAATTAGAACAATTATAATATTTATATTACATTATATTCTATATACTTTAATGATTATACAATTTTAGATTAAGCTAAGCTTTAGTTTCAACTTTTATAATGAAGTTTTGTCATATTTTAATTATATTTCACTCTCTTCAAAAATTCAAAAAATTTTAAGCAAAGCCTAAAAATTAAAATTATGTAATAATTAAAATAAGCATTTAATTAATTAAAAAATCAACAAAAAATACCATACAACATTAAAAAATATCTACAAAAAAAAACATTTTTTTTAAATTAAAATTAAATAAAATAAAAAGTATCATCAAAAATCGTAAGAAAACTTAAACAAAAATACCATTAAAAATTTTCTTTAAACGCAAAAATCAGCATAAATTAACACAAAATCTTAAAAAATCGGCAAAAATTTAAATTTAACTATTGAGTAATAAATTAAAACAAAATCTCTAAAATATCAACAAAAATTTCATTATAGTATTTTTAAATATACATTTAAAATTTATAAAAAAAAAATTTTATAAAAAAAATCTCATTAAAAAAGAAAAAAGCCAAAAATTTAAATTAAATAATAATATAAATTTTAAAAAGTCTAGTTATCTTTGCACAAGCTTTTAAACAACATTTTTATAAAAACACATTAGCTTTGTTAAGCACTCCCGACTGCAGTTTTTTCTATTCCTTTTATTGGGGTGTATATATATATTGATATTTAATTAATTGGCTGAACAATTTCAATTCTCATTTATAGCTCTATGTTAGGGCATATATATGGGTGTATATATGTATGTGTGTGTGTGTGTGTGTGTGTGTGTGTGTTTGTGTGTGTTTGTGAGTGTGTTTCATTGTATTATGCAATCGTACTTTTGACTTATAAATGCGCTGGCAAGGCCATTCCACATAAAAAAAATAAAATTACAAGTTTTATTTAAGCTAAAAGTTGAGTTGTGTCGCCGTCTCTCTCTTTCCTTCTCTCGATCTCTCTCTCTCTCTCTCTCTCTCTCTCTCTCTCTCTCTCTCTCTCTTTCTCTCTATCTCTGTCTATCTAGCTCTAAGGCTATCTCTTTATCTATCTCTATACCAGTGTTAGTCTCAGTCTCATTCTCAGTCTCAGTCTTTCTCTCTCTCTCCCTCTCTCTCTCCCTCTCCCTCCCTCTCTCTCTCTCTCTCTCTATGTCTATCTCTATCTCTATCTCTATCTCTATCTCTATGGCTGTCTGTGTACTTATAGCCGCAATTAGCGCCCCAATTTTCCATGGGGCACGTGTCAATCGCAAGCCGACCACGCCAAAAGCCGATTATCTCTGCCTTTCCGACCGCCTCCACCCCTCCCCCATCAACTCATTTGTAGCTGCTGTCCCCCTCTCTTTGTCTCTTTATATACCTCGCGTCTAATGCCTAATGCCCGACTGCCTTTAAGCCAAGAAAATAAGAAAATTTTGGCGTAAAATGCAAAGCGTGCCACTAAACTTTTTAATTGAAACAATTTGTTAAAAAAAAGAATAAATAAAAAAAAAATATATAGACAAAAGCAACAACAAAGTGACAGAAGAATGATAGAAGAGAATACAGAGAGATATAGAGAAAGTGAAAGGGAAAAGAGATAGATAGAAAGGGGAGTATAGAGAAGAGAGAAAGAGAGAGAGAGAGAGAGAAAGAGTATATAGAAGAAAAGGGAGAGAGGAGATTATACTAAAGATATAGGAGCGAATAGAAGGAGTATAGAGAAGAGAAGAGAAGAGAAGAAAAGCAGAGAAAAAGGACAGTGTATAAAAGAAAAGATGGAGTGAGAGGAGATTATAGAGAAGACATGAGAGCAAGAGAGAGGAGTATAGAGAAAAGAATAGAGTAAACAGAGAGAGAGAGAAAGAGAGAAAGAGAGAAAAAAAGAGAAAGACAAAGAAAGAGAAAGACAGAGAAAGAGAGAGAGGAACAGAGAGATAGTAGAATATAGAGAGTAGAAGAGAATGTGTGCATAGTAGAGTGTATAGAATGCAGAGATTGAGGCGAAGATCTTGTAGAAAAGGTCGAAGATTGTAAAAGAGATTAGTGAATAGAGAGTGTAGAATAGAACGTGGGAAACTGAAGAATGAAACGTGAAGCCTGTAGAAGGAAGAGTGGAAAGTGGATACGCCATACCGAACAACAGGCCAAAGAGACAGGATTCTGGTCACAGGAATAAAGGCAGCGTGGCCAAAAGTTTTTCTGCTGCTTTTAATCTTCGCCGAGGGCTAACAAAATTCCAGCTAGTTGTAACTTGGCCAAAAGAAACACCATAGCAATTGCCTACTGATTTTCCTGTACCTTCACCTTTTCCCTTCTTCAGCTCCCTCCTGTTACTGCTGCTGCTGCTTCCCTTTCTCTTCATTCCCCTTCTCCTACATCTACCGCCCTCTCCTGCTTTTGCCTTCTCCTTTTCCCCTTTGTATTGTTTGCGTGATTTCTTTACCGAATTATGCGGCTGCTTTAACACACTATTAATGCAGGGAATAAATGGAATAAAGGGAATATAATAATATACAAAACGTAAATGGTATAGAGGGTATACAGCCATAGCAGGTATGCATGGTATATAGAGCTCTAACATAAGGCATTCCGTATTGATTTTGCTTTGAAGACGCATACATTTTTGTGGCAAATCATTATTCGTGGCAGCACACACACACACACACAATTGTATTTGGTGTGGAAAACAAATCAAAAATCTATTAAGCGCCCACGCGATAAACCAAAGAACCATCCCCTTCCCCATTGCCAGACACAGAGACACCCCGGAAACAGACCCTTTGCGATATCTTCCACTCTCTCTCCCGCGTTTCCCTCTCTTTTACCCCTCTTCCCACCCCTTCTCCCACACAAATTCTCGTCTGGGATTTCTTGTGGTCACGTGTCGCACGAATTGCAATGATATCGCGACGTTGTTTGTAACGGGTAACCTGCCACGTTGTGTACAGACGACTCGAACGGGTGCACGTTGTATTTATCCGGCTCTAACTCGTCGACTATTGGGTGGTGTTCTTGTTCTAATCGCCTGGACTATTTAATAATAACAAAAAA
>JBANCZ010000208.1:15503-47504 GCA_037040025.1 Sphaerogastrella javana | reverse complement strand
CACACACACACACACACACACACACACACACACACACACACACACACACACACACACACACACACACACACACACACGCACACAAAGCACAACACAATGCAATGCAATGCAATGAAATTGAGGCTAAGCATCATAACTCAGAGTCAGCCACCAGTTAGCGGTTACAAATGTATCCAAGTATCCATCATATATATATCTACAGATATGTTTAGTTTGTATTTTCATTTTATCTGCAACATTTTATCAGATAAATTAAATAGAGCATGCACAAATTTCATAATATATAACAATATTATACGGCAAATTATTGTAATGGATAGTAATAACTATCATTTACAAATAAAACGAATAAATATATTTCAAATTCACATTGATTAAGAGAACCCTTATTTTTACTTTTGCTTTAACTTTTACTTGAACGAAGTATAAATTACTAATGCAGTTTGAATTCACTTGCTGCCCGCCAAATAGAAATGATAAGCATGAAGAAAATATCGATAAACGCAATCATGCAGCGATCGATATTTGATGTGAGTTGCAGCCGTAAAAAAATATACTGATTCGTATTAAATAATACTAAATGTAGCAAATAATTATAATAATTTGTCAATAACAGCAGACAAACTCATTCTTATATTACTTAATCAATGGTAATCTAGTGAAATCAAAATCCCTACTCAATTTCTTATAATGTATTAATTGAATTCCATTTTGTAGTTTGAGCATTTGTTTAGCCTGAATTATATCTATCGCTAAAAAACCACATACATGCTTAATACTCGTTGCATTTCTGTTAATAGCTCAACTCATGGGGTTTGCTGTTTATCCTACATCTGCTGATGCCGTGTCAACCTACACTACATACACAACCCTAACTACTGACAAGGTACTCCATCTGCCTCCCTCCCTATCCCTCTCCCCCGTCTCGTTCTATTTAACTGAGAGAGCAAATTGCATATTGTATTTGCGGTGAGCCGCGCACTTTTAAACCGTGGCCAAATGCAAAATGTGCACCATCATGGTGAGTAACGACATACAGTGGCGGTCACCTCTTGACTCTCTGACCCCTCCCCCTTCCCCTCCCCGTCCTCCTTCTCCTCTCGCACCCACACACGCTCTGCAGCCCTGGTCAGCAGGGGTTGGACTGGACAAGGCCAGAGGCAGCCGCGTCGTAATTAGCAGTGCACAACGCTCGCTGGCGATAATTAATGACGTTGGTCACGTTGGTTTCATGTCGATTTCATTTCATGACACGGCCGCAGGCAGCAGCCTTCTCTGCCTGCCATGCTCCACTCTCCTCGTCCATTCGTTTCCTGCCTCCTGCGTGTCCTGCGTGTGTCCTGTGCGGTGATTTGTCAAGCGTTCGCATTCAATAAAGCACCAGAAATAAAAAAGAAGGCGGTAGAGAAAAAAACTTGCCACGCCTTTGGCAACATGTAAATCTACATTAAATTGAATTTTCGTTTCTGTAAAAAGAAAAGCGTAAAGAGAAGAGAGTGAGGGGGAGAGAGATGGAGGGAAATGGAAGATATTTTCTTTGGTTTTGCGTGTGTGTGTTTCAATTTCTTTTTGCTGCAGCTTCATTAAATGCTGCCCATTTTGAAATTCAATGCAATTTGAACTTTTGGCGTATTGGTAGAATTGGAATAATTGAATAATTTATTGGCCAGAGCAAAAAGTTGCCTTTTGCTCTGTCGCTTTCCATTTTCCAGTTTCTCGTTTTCCGTTTCCCATTTCCAGTTTTCACATTTCGCTTTGATCAAAAACTTTTTGCCTCCAGACCCCATGAACTTAACATTTGAATTGGATTATGCAATTTACTATATCAACAGTATTCACTTACACACTCACACACACTCATGCATGCATAGGCACTCAAGGATTCAAGGATTCATTTTTGGATCGCCAAAAAACTTGGTTATCTGTCATATTTACGTATCATTCGGCAAATTAGGAACTTCGATAGCATCTGCAAAATGATTTGACTTGATTAGAGCTGCATAGTTTGTATTAACTAATTGAGTAGCCAGTTGCACTGTGGCCATGGCAACACGCCCCCTTTCGAACTGAGAGGGGGCGAAATTAATTAAATTCATTTTGTTTGTCATGCCGCGCTCAAACATGATTCGTTTGATTCGTCTGCAAATCAGCTTCAATAATCCATTCAATAAAGCAAAATATTTGAATTGCTCTAAGTATTTGAGCGCAGAACCAAGCAAATAATCGAATATAATGCACACATGCTGAGCTAACTATATATATATATATAAATATATATATATATGTACATATGTATGTGTGTGTGGTGTGCATTGATATATGTATATTTAACTAGTATAGCATGCGCTATATACATATACATTACATTTAAATTGCATGTTTGTCCTGATTACAGTCCACTTGAATAATTCTACATTGCATTACGCAAATTGCAGCTACTTCAACTGCCAAATGGACTCGGACTCAATTAATGCATTACAAAAAGAAAGAAGGAAAAAAAAAAATGAAACTCAATTTATTTTGGATTTTGCTAGCATATAATACAACAATCAGCATCTGAAATGAGCATATGCAGTTTACTTCTATATAGTATTATCAGGAATTTATTTGACTCAATGAAGCATCAAATCATTTGAGTCAATATTTGAATCTAAAATTTTATTTATACAATTTCAAAAGTTTCCACTACATCGATTTTCAATAAGAGCTTAAATGTCTAATTTTGCAGATAAATATTAATTTATTTAGAATTAAATAAACACTACTTAATTTATTTAAACATATAAATAACACATCTTATTGGAAGCAAGACTTCATATTGAAAATATCTTCTCTTCTCATTCCAAATCTAATGTTTACATACAAAAATTGATAAAAAATGAAGGAGACTTCACATAAAGAATAAACGAGAAATGATAATTGTGCTTATAAGAAAATTTTGAATCCAAATGATTTTAAAGGGGAAGAAGTGAAGCAAGTGCGGATGGAGTGCATTGAATGTTGCATACGAGGGCAAAGAAGCGGTGGAAGACAAACAAAGAGACAGAAAAAGAGACAGAGAAAGAGACAGAGAAAGAGACAGAGAGAGAGAGAGAAATAGAGAGATAGTAAAAATAGATAAGAACTTACCTTTAGTCTCATGCTGTTGTTGCTGTTTTTGTTGTTGCTTTTTTTTGCCTGCTTTGTTTTTTTGTTTAGGCTGGACCACACAACATTTTGTGTATCTCTAAAGCAGGAGCTCACACAATATTTGAATAATATTTATAAATTTTTATGTATTTCATTAAATTTATATATTAAATTTTTCTTGATTTAGCTTACAAAACTGTAGCGATTTTCAAGAAAAAATCTAGGATATATTTGTTCTGCTCTTTGGTAGACTGTATATAAATTTTATTTATTTTTAGGCAAATTGAGTAATCGATGGTTCACCCTAATAATATTTGTTTATCTCAAGTTACTCCAGAACTAAAGTAAGGTAAACTTACTACTTTGAGTGTATTGAGTTCCTTAATTATTATTATAATTAACTTCAACAGTAATAACAGTTATTACTAAGGTTTTACTATATTTTCTGCATATTTTTTTATAACATGAAACTTACCATAGTTTTATATTATTATAATTCCTCTCTAACACAAGTTTAATAGAGCTCTAGTACATTTTTTCCCCTTTTTTTTACTAGACTTCACCCAATTTTTTGTTTAAATTGTTTTTTATCTCTTTCAAATTCCGTTAATTCTCTTTGCTTTTGTTATGTTTTGTTTATTCACTTTTATTTTGAAGCTTATATATTTTATTAGGTTTCGTTAGTTGAGTTTTCACACAAATGTTAACGAAACACTTATTAATTACTGTAATCGATTCTTATAGACATTCATTTGTGGACATCAACCACTGCTACAGCTGGTTGAAGGGGACCAAATTCTTAGAAAAATAGATCTGACCCGGTGTCAACCAGCTACATACAGCGTTGTAAACATGAAAAAAAAAGCACAGTTTCTGTTTCTGTTTGTTCATTTCATTGTATAAATTTAAATATATTTTTTTTTTTTTGGGTTGGCATTGTAATTAAATTGATTTAAGTTTGGCACATTGTTTGCATTTCATTAAGCGCATTTTGTTGCATCGGCTTTTGCATTAATTGTTGCAGCTGTTGCAGTGGCCCCATAAATCAATTCACACTAATTGCACCCTATTGTTACGACGACTATACAAAAATAAAGTTAATTGAATTAAATATGCAAAACTCTCATGTATCCATATAGCATACATTTTCAGCATGTCAACCAATAACAAAGCCAAAGCGATCTCTATGAATAATGGGTTGTTGTTTATAATAATAATAATAGTATTCACATCATTACTGAAAAGTAATTCTACATTTTATACTTACATAGATTGCCAAAAGAGATGGATAGGCCTCGAACTAAGGAGCAATCGGATCAGCATTGTCAGGATTGCCCTGGAATAGAACCCTCAAGGAAACAGAAGAGTGGGTCCTCCAATATTGACCTGGTGACGTACAACCATGCAGGAGCTTGAGATCTACATCATTTGGGACATTGCGCCGAAGAGACTCCATTGTAAGACACATGTGAAGGCTCTAAGCTTCCAGATGTCAGAGAGAAAAATATTTACAAAGATATATATAATAATTTATATTTATAAATATGGCTTAAAAACCAAACATTTGAGTTTAGGCCGACGAAAAAGTAAGTATTATGCGATCTGATGTCAAGGTAAGGATATCGTATTATTCCATGCAACAAAACTCTTAATTCATTAAAAAAATTATAAATATATTTATTTCTTGTTTAAATGATATTATTTAATAATTAGAATACAGTGTATACCTTATTAATGGCATTCAGTGTGTTCTACTTCGTATTCTATTTAATTTTATGAGCTCTTAAAGTTTGCCATGACCACAGGCAGTCGGAGCTCACGCCTGCAGCTGCACACACTCCCACATACACTCCCACACACACTTCCATACACACTCCCATACACACTCCCATACACACTCACACACACACACTCCAACACACTCTCCCACCCACACACACATTCACACATAGTACTCACACGAATACACTTCAATTTATCACACTCTATTGTTGCTTTGTTGTTGTTTGTGTTAGCCACATTAGCTTCATTTGTTCTATTGTTTTGATTATGATTTACAATGCCCAATGCGCTGCTTTTGTCTCTTGTCTGTATTTTGCTGACTGAGCTTGTGGTGTGTGTGTGTGAATCTGTGTGTATGTGTGTGCGCAACAAAGCATAATACATTTGCATGTGGGATGACCAAAGCTACACAATAAATTTCATTTAAACTGTGTACAACTTTTTTTGTTCTTTTTTTTTTTTTTTGGAGGGGTTTTTATTCTGGTTTTATATTCCTGTTGTTGAATTACCAGCACTCGGCATGCATTGTGATTAACGTCCATTATCACGCTAGGTAATTAGAATTAAGTTTATGTATACCCTGTAGTGTTATAAACTTACTACAGCATTAAATCTTAAATGTTGTGTTAATGTACGTCACAGTTCTTAACTTAAGGGATCTATAGTATATAAAACATTTGTAACACCACATAAATATAACAAATTAAATTTTTCTTTTTCTTTTAAGTTTTAATTGTTCTATTCCCAAGATCTTGTTGATGCAAACTCTTTGTCTTACTTTATCACTATCGGTCCATTTTTCTCAATATACGCCCAGCACTTTCTAAAGCAGTTCTAAATATGTAAAGCTAATCAAGTCAATTGTTTCTGCTAATCAATAATATAATTTCATAATCGATTATATCCGGAATTTCCTTTTTCAATAGACGCTGTATATAGGATTGTAAACCGATCGAATGCAATTTACATTTAACATAAGGATGACTCTGTGAAATTTTTCTATACAATTTTCTAAATATGGTCGGCATTGTCGATGTTAATTTATGAATTTGAAAGAATTTGCTGGTGGTTTTATTTTAGATCTACTTAACAGATGTTAGTACAATAAAATTTTGATTTAAAAATGCAAATGCACACGGAATATTGCAGTTTGACTGAATTGGGTTTAATTTTGATCCAAAGTTTGGGTCTGTTTGATATTTACTTTGCCAGCGGATACCTTCTGTTGCACTTCGGTCTTGATCGAATCCTTGGTTTTAGTTTGATTATTGGCATCGCGATCATTGGGAAAGAAATGTTCTTCCAGCTGACGAATACCAGCGGGTGTGGTCAGATCATAGGCAAATTTGAAGTATTTGTCAAAGAAGAGTTTGGTATTGTGACTCTGGGTCTTGGTGCGTATACGCTGCGCTGTGACCTCCGGCAGCTTCTCCGGTGTCTTCACCTTGCATGCGATAGTGGCATCAACTGTGGTAGTAGTAGCTATATCTTTGGTTTTGGCCACGGTCGGATATGGTTTCGATTTGAGCGGCGGCAAATCGACGGGTTTACTCGGAGTTGGGGTGATATCCGCACGTTTTTTGGCCTTAGTGGAGTTGCTTCGGGTATAGCGTAACGACGGTTTGGCGTACTTCTCCTTCTCCTTGCTTATCTGCTCAGCAATCCGGCTCGTAACGGGCTGCTGTGAACGTAACAGTGTACTCATTTCAAATTTGACTGACTTTTGACCATTGCGCACATTGGTGGCATTAACAGTTTTAGACATAGACATAGGTTTACTGGCCATTGTCAATTATGCGGTGGTGTAGGTTTAACCAAAAATATAAATTTTTTTTATCGTTTTTGTTAGAAACACGAATCGAAACAACACAATATTAAAATGAAAAGAAACAAGTTTGATTCGAAACCTACTAATGTCTAACTAATGAAAGCACGACAATAATATTACTACGATGCCAGAAATAAATTTGGGGAACTGTCAATAAAAGCACAACGCATGCTATAATCTATATAGAATTTAAAATATAAGAAGGTATTTTTTCACACGTTGGCAAACGATTTCCCTTATCACTTTTTCTTAAATATAGTACGAGTATATCTGATCAATTGTCTGCTGCCTGCCATCCACTCAAGTTTAATTTGCGTGTCATTTCGGTTGCCTCTGACGTGGCTGGGTTGGAATCGTCTAGCTATAAGCTGACATTTACCGGTTGCCAACTGTCAGCTGCCAGTTAAAGTGTTCTACTAAATCTAATATACCCCCTGCCTCCCCAACTCTAACCCTTGTGAAAAAAAAGAAATACCAAGTTGTAAAGGTCGTATTCCTTGAGCGACAGGGCGCACGGTTGATACATATAGATACAGATACAGCTTGACCGAAATGAAACTAATTACTCGGCTGACTTTACACGCAGATAAGACTTAAATCACCAAAACGAAATGAAATTTCATTTCGCCTTTTCCGAAGGGGTTAAAGTACGATAAGAACCAGAAAATGTGTAGAAGAAATATATCTGATTTGATAAGGGTACACTGTTAATATACTGTACCTTAATTTTGAAAATAAAAAAATGTAATTTAAATACAATATAATTTGAGTAAGGTATTACCGAATTCCTAACAGTAAATTTGTTATATTTTGAAGTAATTCGTATTAGATATGGCAATAATTTGCTTAAATGATATATGTATATTGAATGTTTATTATGATTAGTTTATTTTGAGTAGTTCTACATAAAGTCCGCTTTAATATTCAGCAAAAACCTACAGGGTACACAAATTAGCTCCAGAAGACGACCACGTAGCACGCAAAATGTAATGTGTATAACATCATTAGGCCACAGCCCCACAACTCCTCCCGCAAAAAGAAAGTGTGAAAGCCAAAAACGCGACCACGAAGCGGGTTAATTACGCTACAAACAATAAATTACATGCTTTACGAAGATGCAGTACCAAAAAAAAAAAAAGAAAAAACCTAAGCCAAAGCCAAAAACAGCCGACAAAAGATGAAAAAGTAAGGGAGCCGGGGGGACTGGCTTGTTGAAGGGTTGCTGTATAAGAGGTAGTGGTATGAAAACCCTTCAGTTCATACATGCGACCCTAATCAGCTTAGAGAAACGAAAGATGATTAAATTTTTTTTTCTGCTTTTGGTGGGTAGCCTTTGAGTTAAATTGAAAGCGCGTGCGACACGTTTTTGGTGAGCATTGAAAGCGCATTACGTATACGCCATGTGTTGCATTAGTTGCTTTACTTGTGCGCCTTGTCAAACCTTTCAGCATTTTCGTACAAATTACGTATTTGGAAGCGTTTGCCCAAAGCAAACTTTTTACGCATTCTCTCTGCGTACGCTTTGGGTTGAATGTTTTCTCTTTTCCCATTTCGTTTTCCTTTTTTTTTTTCACCCGTTTCCTTTTGCTTGCTTCTTCATTTAGCTGTCAGTTTTGTAAGCTGTTGCCTTGTCGCTCTGGCATTTTTTATTCTTTACTCTTTTTTTGTTCCTTGTTTAGTTGTTTTCACTTAATTTCATTTGGTGTACGCCTTTTGTTTTTGTGCTGGCTCAGCTCATCATGCTGCAAAAGGAATTTTTTAATTATAAAATGTGTTTAGCCGGAATTAATTGTTATTTTTGTATCCAGCAGCTAGAGTTCTAGATAGTACAACAATTCAGCAAGAAATGTTGGGGAAAAAATTAGCTTCTATCTTCATGAGACCCCCTAACAAATTGCGCACATTTCCAGCTTGACTTTCAGTGTTAAATTTAGAGGAAATAATCCTTGAGTTGGCACAGAACTATATTTGATATATTCTGAGTGCGCACTCTTCTATTTTTTCATTTATAAACTCTGTTCATTTTATCAAATTGAATATACAATATTTAAATTGTAAGTGATGCGAACGAGAAGTTTTTGCAAAAGTTTCTTATCAACAAATGCAGAAATATTTTAAATTATTCAATAAAACACTTAAAGTCAAGTCGACCCTTTGGAAAATGTTTTGCAGCCTGTTGCCAATTGTTTAAAATGAATGAAACAACAAAGCTTAAACACTTGATACTACTATAAGCACGAATGTGTGTGTTTGTGGGTATCTATGTGTGTGTGTGTGTGTGTGTTTGTGCTGGACCCTAGAAAACAGAGCAAGTGTGCAAGTGCTCCACTTCAGTGCCATTGTGAGTGACACTTCTTTTGCTTTTATTTGCAACTGTTGCAGCTACACAGTAGACAATTTTCAAGCTTTCCCTCTTTGTGTGTATCTGTGTGAATGTTTGTGTGACTGTTTGTGTGTGTGTGTGTTTGTGAGTGAGTGTGTATGTGTGTGTATGTCCTCTTGTAACTGAATAGTGTTGCAAGGGTTGGCAGGTCGCTTTGCTGCGCTTTTCAGCGCGCCGTCGAGCCCCGTTGACATCTCTAAGGCATTAACGTCAACAAATGTTTGCGCCATGTTCCCATTTCATTCTACAATGCCATCCCACTCAACCCGCTCAACCCACTCAGCACCACCCACTCGAACAGCAGAAGAAAAAGCACTTGACTTTAGCCTGGCAACAACGAAATTTAACGTCAGTCAATTGAAATTTGGTAAGAAACTTTCTCAAAAAATAAAATATATATATTCACATATAAATTGCAACATAAATTATACGCACTGTATGACAAGGGGGTGGAAGGAGGATGAGTTGAGGAAGTGGCATTGAGTTGTGGCAATGCTTACACATGTGCTTAAGCGGAAATCATGATCAAAATAAACCCTAAATACACTGAAACTGAAAAATCTACCTAAGCTTACAGGGCAGCAATGGCAATATATATATATATATATACACACACACACACAGACATATAGATACATATGTATGTGTATACAGCAGCTGCAACAAAATGGCTGCCCTCAGCTGCAGCCGCCATTGCTAGCGCCATTCGTTGCCGTTAACATTTCCGCTTTATTTGTCTGTCTGCCCTTTGCACTTTATCTATATCTCTTGCTGTCTCTCTCTCTCTCTCTCTCTCTCTCTCGCTTTCTCTCTCTCTGTTTCTGTCTCTGTTGCCTGGCTATCTCGCTGTCTGTCTGTCTGTCTAACTATCTGTCTCTGGCCCTGTCTATCTGGCTTTCTGTCTCTCTCTCTGTCTGCTTGTTTGTTGGTTGTTTGTTACCTACATTCAACTTGTCTCTCCAACGTCCCTTTTTCCCTCTTCGAATTCTCTGTGCACTTTTAGTTTTTATCTTTTCGCTATGTAACGTTACATTTGTTATTGTGGTTGTTGTTGTTGTTTCAGTGTTTTCTAATGTTTTAAATATAAACTCAAATAACGTCGAAAATAATACATAAATCACCGCAAATATCGCGCTGAATTTCTTTTCAATCTACACACAGCTCGAAATGTATTCCATTTCTCTCTATCTCTTTCTCTATCTCTCTCCATCTCTCCCTCTCTCTCCCTTACTCTCCCTCTCATAGAGTCGTAAACAATTCTATACGCTGTGTTCTGATTTACAGCTATAAATTATAGAACCAATTCTCAAGCCCCCCTATTCAAACCACCCCACCAGAACCCACGCAGACTAAACAAGTTTTTATCTATTAATTTGATAGCTGTAAATTTTTGTTGTTACACTGTGTGTGTGTGTGTTTGGGAGTTTGGGTGTTTGAGTGTGTGTGTGTGTGAAAAGCAAAGCCACATGAGACATTGATGCGATTTGTTAGAGCTTAAAGGGAAAGCTTTTGGGAAAAACTATTGCTGATATGAGCCAAGTTTTTACGTTGAGTTGGGCCAACTTGAGTTCTGGGAAAATTGCAAAAGAATTTCCTTTGATAAAGGCAATGCCAAAACAAAAAAAAAAAAAAAAAATACTAGTAAAACGAGGCTTGCAGAGATGCCGTAAAAAATGTAAATGAAATTATTGAAATATTTATAAAGATGCAAATTATTTACTCTACGAAATTAGCATAGTAAGGTATATAAAGGATTATGATTTAGACGTTGTAATAAATTAGAGCATAAATCTACATTATGATTTAGCAGTTGAAATTTTTGTTAAATTAAACCATAATCTTATCTTAGTTAATGACTTTAATTTAGACTCATATTCGTAGACAACTAATGCTTGAATTCTGTACCATTTTGTTTAACTTTTTCACAATCATATCCTGGAAAATATGCACAACATATTATAGAAGTATACGTAAGATTTTAAACATTACTAAAACTACAAATTGCCTTATTAATATAAATTTAATATTGAAATTAAATATAAAATTAAAAGTTATGTCATTTCTTATACAATCAAAACTTTCTAACGAAATTTAAAAATGTGGTAAAATCGTATAATTTATATTATGAGATACTTGTACCAATTTTAATTTAATTATTCAATCTATCATAATTCATTAATCATCACTTTATAAGTTTAATTATCAACATTAATGAATACGTAAATAAAAAATGCAATTATCGATATTTCGCTGATTATATTGACTATATGCAGCATCCAATTTGCTATAGCCTTCTTCTATCTGACAATCTGTATATTAGGCAAGTGGTTATATACCAATTACCCAGAAGGAATGCGGGGCTCTATGTGTGACAGTTAAATTTCCCGTTAGCCCAAAAGGCATAGCACTGCGGCGGGGCGATCAATCAAATGGCATGCAAATTGTGCCGCCAAGGCGTTGAGTATTGCCCCCGCTACCTTCAGCTCCATCCAGTTACCTCCTGTTGGCTGTAGTTGCCTCCCGCTATCTTCATTTGCCTCGCCTTTACACTTAGTTGCCTCCTGTTGCCTCTAGTTGCCATCCTCTATTTCCAGTTGTCTCGCTCATACCTTCAGTTGCATCCTGTTGCCTTCTTTTGCCTCCTCCTGCCGCTGCCGTTGAACAGGTTGCCATGGCTTCATATTGAAATGAGATTTTCATCATATACTGCTTGACACGTACTGGCCGATGGGTGCGGACAACTAGGCAGACACACAAACGGACGCAGAGACAGGTAGACATGCGGACAGACAGACAGCTGATTGCCAGGGTGTGCTCGCACGCTACACGAAACAGTTAATTAAATGATGAAAGCATTGACGTGTCGCCAGCCAACGTAGAGCTACAACGTAGAGCTCGGTGTTCGAAGCTCGGAGCTAAGAGATGTGGAACGTCAGTGAAACTAACCAACTGTATCGAGTCTGGCTATAAACTAGCTAGAAGTGTTCCACTGACATACACACGGGACAAGGACGGGCGTACGGGCAGAGGTCTCTCATGCCCCTGCAGGCGTTTTTCGGGCACCGCAGAGAGCCTGGCAGTTTTGGTGAGTTTATAATGCATGGAACGATGCGATGCACTGCACTGTGAGTTACTCAGGCACGCACGCTTCAGTTGCATGTCACACGCCGCTTGATTGCTTGCCTGATTCGTTGACGGGCTCACGTAACAACGGCAACGCGCCACACCGGGATATTGTCCAGGTACTGCCGGTACCCAGCACCCAGCACCCAGCACCCAACACCCAGCACCCAATACCCAGATCTCATCTTCGAGCTGACATTCGTGTGGTCTTCCGCTTGGCCAAGTTTCCAAGCAAACCACACACAGCACCCAATGTGTATGTCTGTCTGTCTGTGTGTCGCACTGTCTCTCCTGTGGCTACGTGTCTGTCTGTCTAACTGTCTGTCTGCCTGTCTGTCTATCTGTCTATGAGCCCTGTATGTTCATTTTAATTTTCATTTCATTTCCTTGGCTTCGGCATTGGCTGGTAGCTGGATAGGTTGTGGTTGCACGATCAAAGCGACAACATTGTGCAGTCAGTTGGCCATTTGTTGATTTGATTGATGGCCAACGCCTCGAGACTTGGCAACTGGCAACTGTCAACTACCAACTACCAACTACCAACAACCAACAACCAACTGCACGCCAACTGCAACAAATTTAACCTATTGACACTTTAACTCAGTTGCAGTTGTTTGAGCTTGTTTTGCTTGGCAAAAGAACTTGGCTGATATGAAGCCATTTACCAGTTGAACATGTGGCCACATGTAAGCGTGTTTTCCCCCATCCTAGCTTGAACTTTTCCGCTAACATATATCCATGTTGTAAATATGTTTATTCTATTTTTTTCGCCCATGTTGTAAATGTGTTTATTCTCTGTTATTTTTTGAGGGGGTTTTAGACCAGTGCTGTCCCTGAGGGTTCTAATTAGTAAAGTTCATAAATTTGCAACAGATTTCACATATTAAGTGCTAAAGCAAAAGTTTGTACAGTTCCGATTTACCTGCGGGTGGAAATGTATGAAAATTATGTATATTTTTTCCTCTTCCATTCGTTACACATACGCCATGTGTTGCGAGTGTTATGACGTGACTGCAAGTAGAAGGTAAAAGAGAATGTGAAAAAAATGTGTAATGTTATTTTATTAGAGCTGTGTTAATTGCCTTAAAAAGATTATCTTAAATGTAGTTAGTTTTTTTTTAATTTTTTAATTGGTGTCTGTTAGTGGCAAATTATATAACTAATTGCATATTTTAGTTGGTTTTAATTAAAGATTCAATTTCATTATTTTAAACAGAGGAAAAGGTTGTGAAAAACATATGTAAATTTGATTAAAATTACATTTAATATTATTTGAATTTTTTATAGTGTAGTGTCTGGCAAACACTCGAAACGGACGTAAACACATTAGATCCTTTTTTTATAGCCACATCCATACCAATTTGAATCAAACAATAAACCTCTAACAATTTGTAGTTGGTGTCCAAAGAGAGCAGAAAAAAAATAAGATATTCTACACTGTGCTACAAAAGTTTACGTAACAAAGCGTTTGCTTATCTTGCACTCAACTTTATCAACTCGAGAGCATATTTGTTTGTGTGTGAAGTGTGCTTTATTCCTCGCAAACACTCACTCTCACACTCACTCATACACTCACTCACATACTCACTTACTCATTCGATACTCGAACAAACAGTCGATAATTTTTGCTAACTGAATTCACCGAGCGACAAGCCAAAGAAAACAATTTCTGGCCAAATGCGAAAGAAAAACATGCAAACAAATAAACTCATTGAATGTGAAGTGGAGTTGCCATTGATAATACTAACACACACACCCAAACCAACACATATACACAAAAAGACGGACTGTACGTCAATGCCATTAGGTTAGCTTAAATCACATGCAAGCCAGGACGAAGGAGCCAGGGAGGTCAAGTGATTCGGTTGCTTCAACAAACATAAAGAGCTCGAACTTGGCATCTTGGATATTTTTTATTTATGTAGCTGTAAGTTAGTAAAGATTTTATATTTACATGCTGCTATAATAGTTAGAGTTTGAGTATTAATTTACTTGATGTATGGCTAAAGATATTGTTTAAAGTTTTACGGGGGGTTTCAACTTTAGCCCGAACATATATGTATCTAAGCTTGTTTCAAAAAGTAAACATAGCTCATGGTCTTTTAATTTAGATTTATTTTAGAAGTTATGCATTTTGAATTACTTATAAAAGTTAATGATTAGGTTTTAGTTACTACTCAAATACAAAATCTCTAATTATTTTTAGAGGGCTCCCCAAGAAATTAACATAAATTGGTAGTAAATGGTTTAATAAATAGAACCGTGTTCAGGGACCAATTTTTTACTATCCAAAGCCAAACTTTATACCTCTATTGTCGTATAACATATGCAATAATTATTTATGAATCTCATAACTTATTGGCTTTGTTTAGAATACAGGGTATCTTAGCACAGGCACTGCCATTCCATACGATCTGGTGTTAACCAGTCACAGTTCATCAGAACGTCCCAATGGTGGCTGCTTCTGAGTGACAAGTGCATTTTTTATGTGACTCTTGGTTGGCAAGTTGGGTTTTTTGCATTGCAACTACATCGTGGTCTCCGTTGGGAGAGAGTTGGGAGTGGTTGGGAGTTGGAGTTGCGAGACAACATAAATCATGAACAGACAACGACAAATGCTGCTCCACAAACTGCAGTCAAAATGTGTGAAAAACGCTTAGAGATGCCAACGAATGCAATCGTTGTATGTGGCAGCAGCAGGGGATTGGGTGGGGTTGGATGGGTATTTTGGAGAACTGGCCCAGGAAGGAAATGGTTGCCATAGAGGCAATAGGGGGGTACACGGCCGCAGAGATGAAGTAGCGGAGACATGGCCAAAAACGCTCTGCGGGTTTTTCCTCTTTGTTTTGCTATTTTTCAGTTTTTCTAGTTTTGTTTTCCTTTTTTTCCTTTTGTGTCTACTGTTGTTGGTGTTATGTGCTAACCGCGCCAGTTAAACTTCCGGCGTAAATGTTCTTGGGATTTTGTGTGAAACAGTTAGGGCGCGTGCTAAAATGGCTTTAAAATGCCATCAAATGAAAGCTAAACTGCCAAAAGCGGCTGCCATTTCTGCTTCTGGCTAGAAAAAAGCCAAAAAAAAAAAAGAAACAACACGAACAACCGTATCAGCTATAGTGCGGTAACTGCTTTGAAGCTTTGAGGCATGTCTAGGCCTGTGGCAGTACTGCAAATTGTTGCCGTTGTTGCCCCGTCTGATTTGCAGTAACTTTGCAGCAAGTTGCAACTTGCAGTTGCAGTTTGTCTGCGCAAATTGCCAGTCACTCGGTGGAGCGATAACAGGCGATAGCAACTAAATTGAAAACTGCATTTACCCAACGACCCACATCACCCATTCCCATTCTCATCTCGTCTCATGCCTTAAAAGTAGCTAGGAGTCCGATGTTGAGCTCGAACTCAATGCTTATTTTTAGCAAATGATTTTAGCTATATTTTCCGTTCTACGATTCGTTTCTCTCTTTTTTTTTGCATTTCTCTTGGCTCGCACATTTCCTGCACGCCAGGATGTCTGGCCAAAATTCAGGTCGAATGCGGTTTTTCTTGTCTTGGGCCAACCCTGGGTTGTTTATTTGTAATCCTGTTAACGCTCTACTGCGTACTTTATTTAATTTTCTATATATTTATTTGCAAATATTTTAGATAGTCTGCAAACACCGCAGTTTTTATATATAGCTTTAGATTTTACAGGGTCTCTGTTTTTGTTAAGATGAATTCTAAGATATCAGTTATAGAAATGTTTACTTCCAACAATTTTTGTTTGCTCTTTTGAGATTATTGTTAATAATAAATTACTATATAAAAACATCTCTGTTCGCAATCATCCTTAAAAATTTTCCTATAAAAGTCAATTATCGTATATTTATTTTTAATTCTGTTAACGTTCTACTACGTATTTTATAAAATTTCAACTAATTTTTTGAATAGAGTTAAATTTTCAGTAATTAAATTTTCGGGATCGTGAGAATTTGTTTTATACGAAGTCGATATTTCTTCTACCTATTCTAAATGTGTTACTACTAAGGCTGTATTGTAAGATTTTTCAAATATAATAGGTTTTCTTTTTAATTAAAATATAAATTTTAGATTGTGTTGCTTATGAGGATTTAATTTTCCAATTAGCTAAAAATAATGCTTCCATTTATAGAACGTTATCTCTGAACCATCCCAAAATGACATGGATCTAAACAAAAGCAGATTTTGAAATCGTGATGGCCGTAAAATGAAATAAAATAATGGTATAGCATGTCGAATGTCCAGACTGTTGAGAATTTCTCCAAAAAAAGAAAGGAGAAATAATAATAAAGGGAAAATATATCTAGTTTATTGTCACATTTGTGTCAGCTCTGCGTGATTTGGTTCTGTTTCAATTCGTTAAGTCGTCGGGAAAAGTCGAAAAATGACTTTTTGGTCATTGTAATTATTGTGGTTCGTTGCGCATTGTTGTTGATGTTGTTTATATTGTTGTTCCAGTCCTTGTTGTAGTTGTTGTTTTTGTTGTTGTTGATGATGTCTCGTGTGGTTTTGGTGTAAATTTCAGCAAATTGTTGCTGGTCAAAGCCCATAGTACCACATTTGGCCTTATAGCACTGTGTGAGTGGTCTTTTATTGTGCTCATATTGGCTATGACGAGGACGTGCCACTAACTTGATTGCCATTTCAATTGACCGCAATTTTAGAATGCTTCCATTGTTGTTTTTGTTGTTGTTGTTGGGATTGTTGTTGCTCTTGTTACTGTGGCTATATTGCCTTTGCTCCTCTGTGTCCCTTTTATCTGTTGCCCTTGGCCATGGCAGACGCTGCTGTCGCCGTTGCCTGTCGCTGTCTTTTTGTATTAGAACAGCCTTTTGTTAGCTTCCGCATCATTACGAACTCTGCTTTTAGCCATTTTGCTTTCTTTCTCTCTCTCACTCTCACTCTTTATCTCTTTCTTTCTCTTCCTCTTTCTGTATCTTTCTCTCTCTTTGGTCAAGCTTCTTTCTCGTTATGCGGCTGGAAGAGCGGCTAATCTGCTTGCTCATTGAATGACCAACCAAGTCAGTGTGGAAGAGGCGTAGAGCAAAGAGATCCAAAAGGGGATGGAGAGCAGTCAAGCGGAAGCGGCCACTGCTGCCGGATGCATCGATAACCATTTCCCAGACACTCGCTTTGGGCCAACGAATGGAATTGAATTTTGTTTTTTTTTTCTCTTTTTTTTTGGCTCAGCTGCTTTTGCTAATCTGGAATTTCAATTAGCGTTGCCTACAGTTTTTAGTAGTTTTTGTGTTTGTGGATTTTTGAAACTACTATTTTTGCTACTATTATTGTTGCTTTCAGCGCATTTTGGTTTATTTTTTTTGGTGTTTTTTTGTTGGTCACTTTAATTGCTAGAAAATCAATGAGCTGCCTTTGGTTTCAGTTTTGTGTTCTTTGAGTGAAATTGCAGGAAATTCCATTTAAGTGTTTTATGCGGCATCTGATAAACTTGTATTGGGGCAGTGCCACGCCCCCAAAATGCACACCATTTACAACCGCATGAATACAATAAAACAAAAGCGAAGCACAGAGCTCAGAATGCGAAGCAGAAGAACAGAAGAACAGAAAATACCAAATGCAATCGTTGCTTTCGTATTGCCTTCTCCTCGTTGCTTTTGCTGCTTTGCTTTGACTTGGCTTGTAATTTAATGGACAACGCCCCCTATCCCCCTACCTCCCCATAGCTGCCCACAACGCCCACAATGGCACTGTAAGCACTTTATGGTTTTATATATGCATATATTTTGCTTTTGTTTTTTTTTGCTTTTTTTTGTAATTTTTTTTTTTTTGCATTTTTAACGCCTTTTGTTTCGCTTCTCTTTTGCCTTTTGTCTCTCGCCTTTCGCCTTTCGCACGTATCACTGCACAAAGGCGCAGCGGCCATTACGTGCCCAGCCAAGTGTGCCACAATATGAGTGAGTACTGTATGTGTGTGAGTGTGTGTGTGTGTGTGTGTGTGTCTCTGTGTGTGTGTATAATGATTGGAAAGTTTCCTTGTGTGTGTTGCGCTCGGAAATTTAGTACAAGCGTAAATATTCGGCAGCGGCCCATTTACATAACAAAACTGCATGCAGAGCGACTATTAAATAATTACAAATGTCTCTGTGTGTGTTGGTGTGTGTATGTTTGTGTGTGTGTGTGTGTGTGTGTATGTGTGTGCGTGTGTGGAGGACGAAACTTTGTGCAACGCCTTGGCCATTAAAGTGTAATCAACTTTCAACATCATTGGCGCCAGACTGCTAGATTACAAAAAACAAAAGCACAAAAAAAAAAAAACAAAAAAAGGAACAAAAAACAATAGCAAAAAACTCTAAAAACTTAACAAAAAAGTGCCAGAAATTGTAAGTGGTTAGATATGGTAATACCCTGGAATTAGCGAAAGTTTTGTATTGAAATTATTATACATTTTGGGGATTTTTAAAAACAATAATTAATTAATAAATTAAATGTTTTCTTAATTCATTTAATGTACAATAATATTTATATATTCATTTAATTTATTTAAATAAATATTAATATTTAATTTATAGAAATATATTTATATATTTATATAAAATTTAGAATAATATTTAATAATAAAAACATATTTACAAATTTAGATATTTTGAAATAATTGTTCTAAACTGTTTTGAAGGATAACATCGATTAGAATGCATAAATAATATATTTTATAAAGTATAAATCGAAAGAAATATTTATTTAAGAAAATTTATTTAACAAATTATTAAAATGAATTATTTTTTGTAGTATAATTGCATAATATTTATTAATTTTATGAAGTATAATTCCAAAGAACTACACATTTATAAAAATTCATTTAGAATTCTATTAAATTTTTTTAACATGAAATTCTAAATTTAATTTCCATATACCATTTTCATTATTGATTATAAAATTCTTTCTAACTGTGCAGAGTCCTGTTTTCGAGTTTATAGAGCTCCTATTGAGTAGACCCCAGTAGAAACTCTTGCTGTGATTTGATCGTAAATGGGTGTGGCACACATTCTGAGGTTAGTTGCTGTCATAAATTTTTAGTGACTGCCACTGAGTTGTGGCACAATTAGTTAGTGCCGTTGCATTTGCACATTTACCACTCATTTTCATTTCAGCATTGATTCAAACTTTCAGCCCCAATTGCCTGCATTTTGATAACAATGCTGAAATTTTTTTTCTTGCACATTTCCATTGAACTGAATGGGTTTTAATTGCTTCGTTAAGTAGTTTCAATGATTCGGGAAGAGAGGGGAGGTATAGAGGAAGCCAAGGTTCGGATACTGTTGAGCTTGCAGGTGTCGAATAGCTGTTAAAGCTGCAACAAATTGTGCCCAGGGTGTGGGGCAACGAGCCAATTCAAGTCACGATGTTTTACCAGACACCTTCAGGGATCTAAGTAAATTTGAGGAAAAAAAGAAGATAGAAAAGCAGGCGAAAAAGACGAAAAAAGCGAGTGAAAGTCAACGACAACCGCAAGTCAAATTGACTCTGGCTTTGACACGTTGACATACGATAAAGGTATTTGTCTGTATGGGTGAGTGTGAGTGTGAGTGTGAGTATGGGTGTGGCACACCCACGTACGTGTATGTATGTTGTATGTACGTATTGCTTACAGCGTTGTCACATGGCATTTTCATCACAGTCAGAAGAAGCAGAGAGATAGGGAAGGAGCAAGGGATGGGCCTTGTCGTGTTGGAGTGCTTCATGTCATTATGTATATTGGAACTTGTGTGTAGCAGCAGCTGTATGTGTATGCGAGTGTGTGTGTGTGTGGATGAGGTGTATTTTTCGGATTTGGCTTTGCTTACGCTGGGTTTCACACTGATTACACAAACGTGAGTTAGCTGCTTTCAGCAGGGCGTTCAACATGCGAACATCATCAACAACATCTCGAACTTCGTTTTCATCTACAGGCAGGCTCATACATTTATTCATATGCGCGTGTTTGGGTGTGCTTCTGTGTGTGTTTGAGTGTATGGGTGTATCGGTGTATGGGTGTATGAGTGTATTAGTGCTAGCTCATTCATTCGCCCATGCACTCATTCATTTTCATCATTTGTATGTTGTTAAGTCAGCAAAATTTAACGTACTCCACTTCTCTGATTTGCACTTACTCATGCTCTCGCTCTCTCCCTTTCCACATACCTCTCTCTCTCTCTCTCTCTCTCTTCATCTTTCTCTCTCTCCTAACACTGTTTTTTTATATTTCCTCTTTTCCCAATACTTACCAAATTGAGTTGTGATTTTGAGGCACCTTATGTCTTCCTCGTCTTAGTGGATCTACTTCTACCCAAATATTTCATATGAATTTTCTTTTTTCATTTTCTATTTGTCTTTAATTTCCACAGCAAAACTGTTGAGTAATTTTCTCTCTTAATATTTTCTAGTGATTTGCAAAAAGATATTCTCCAACAGTTTATAATTGCGCTACGCTTAGATCTGTCAATATTTGTGGCTTATTCTACAAAGTTGAAGTTGTGAAAATTACGAGAAAACTTTTTTTGAGTATATTTGCACTAATTGTGAACTTTTGTGAAGCTATTTAGGCGCTTGAGGAACTTTTAAGCTGCGTTGCCAAAAATAATGCGTAGAAAATGCAATTCATGTTATTTTTTCTGAGATTTTTTTAGATTAGTTATATATACATATATATGAAAGTTTGAAGATAAAACTAATTCACTTGAAACTTGATTTTTGCCAGTTAAAGCTTATTTTTTTGGATGTATATTAAAAAAATGTATCTAAAAACATATACTATATAATTCTTTAAAAAAATTATAATGTTTATATTCTTTGTTTGCTATGCTATTGCTAACTTCTGGTCTAGTAGATACTGTTACTTGATTCCTATATTTCAATATTCGACCGGTTTTATTTGTTTATGTTATTGCTATTGTTAAAGTTTTAAGTTTTGAGAACCCAACGATGAATGTGTGCATTAAGAACTACAAAAAGCTGCAGGTTTATTTACTTTGCTTTGATTCTCTTCTCTTGCCTTGTTCTTTGCCTATTCCTAGTTTTTATCTTTTAATATTGCTCTCTTGCTCCCTCTCTTTCTCTCTGTCAATCTTTCTCTCTCTCTATCTCTCTCTCTGCCTCTGAAGCTCTGCATGCCTTGACTTTAGTTGAATTTAATGCTTATTGCCATGGGCTGCTGCCACGCCCATTTCAACATTGTAACATGGCATGCACTTGTCAATTGCTATCACTCCTGTTGTCTCTTCCCCTTTCTCTCTCTCCCTCTATCTCTCTCCCTCTTTCTCTCTCTCGCAATTGACAACTCCCTCGTCTATCAGCTGTGCAAGTTTTCGCTTTGTTTTCGCCTTTCTTCTTTTGTCTTTCTTCGCTGCCGGCTGCTTATCATTGAAGCATAGATAGCAAAACGCGCATTGAGTGTTTACACACACACACATGCACTCATTCATGATGTTGTGTGTGTCTGTGTGTGTGTGTAGCATTGACATTTACGCAACATGTCCCTGTTGCATGTTTGCAATTTACATTTGCAAATAGTTGCAAAAACGAACATCAAATGTGGCAAATGTGCCACGATGCGAGCCACTGCATTGTTTGAGTGTCTGTGAGTGTGTGAGTGAGTGTGAGTGTGAGTGTGAGTGTGAGTGAGTGTGTGAGTGGGGGCGCAGCTGTTGTGGGTGTGGCAGCGCTCATCAGTTTTGCTGCCGCGCTGAGGCTCGACCCGCTGCTGACTTTTTCCCTCACCGAAAAATACAACAAGTTTGTAAATATGCATGCAAATTTTGTGCAACGTGAACTCTGCAGTCATGCTTTCAATTTTGTTGCCTTGCTATAGTACACACTCACACACTCACACACACAGACACACATACTATGACACTTGGTGCTATTCTCATATGCATGTATGCGGCATGCGGCATGCGGCAAGCGGCTGTCTCGCAGTTTTAGTTACAGTTTCGGTTTCATGTTTACCATGTTGCGGTTGTTCCTTGTTCTTGTTGTTTCTGTTGTTGTTGTTGTTGTTGCATGTTCAATGTTGCAGTTGTTGTTGTTGTTGCTGCTGTTGTTGCATTTTGCCTCATGGCATGCATTTTGATGGTTGTCGGTCGCCTGCCGCTGCCACCGCAGTTGTTACATAATCAAACTTGCCATTTTCATAAATACAAACACACACACAATATCTATCAGATACAACTTCAGCTATATCCAAATACCCATGTATCGGATATATTCCACATACCTAAATACCCAAATACCCAAATACCCAATACCCAATACCCAATACTCGCTATCTCAATTGTGTTTGCTGCCCAGCTTTGGCAATATTATGAATGAATTGGACATTTTGCTTCTATGCAATTCCCACAGAGCAATAAGGGTTATATCTACATCTCAATAGATGTATATATATATATATCTATATCTAGTTGCAACTGTTGCTTTATATTTGGCTGCTGATTCGAGTGTTATTACTGCCTTTGGTATTTCTCATTTGATAGTCTCTTATATTCCATTTCATTTGTATGCATCTGTATGCGTTATGAATTTTTTTTTATATATGTATATTTTCTTTTCGTTTTTGTTTGTTTTTTTCCTTTTTTTTGCATTTTGGGCCATAATATTAGCATATTCGAACGCTGGGAACAACGGAAGCTGTCATAAGCTCTGTTATTTTTCTATGCATACATTATTTGCACTTCAATTAATGCATATACAATTTTTTTTTTTGGTTCCTAGTGAATGTTCCCCTCAGATTTCCAAGTTAGGAATTGTAATATTGCATTGAACATCTATCATATTTCATTTGGTATGCATGAAAACTAGCTTAGGGCATGTCAGTTCGTTTATACCGAGAATTTTGTCATATTCTAATTACTCTCTATTGGGCCTGGGGTTGTAATTACAACTAGAAGGTTTTTTTTTGACACTGGACATATTTGGTTAGGCAATATTGACATGAATCGGAAGGTATGTGAGTGCGTACACATGGAAAAATTATATAATTAATTTGAGGAACATTTAAATTAACTTTTATTAGACTCTATGTTTAAAATACACCAAAGGGTCTATTAACTTTGTGCAAAGTCGATTTGTATGTAACATGCAGAAAGAGGCGTGGCAGACCCCACAAAGTATATGTATTCTTGATCAGGATGTATTTGAAATAATTAGCTTATAGCTTTAATAATGTAATATTCATTATTTTAAATGAAAAGTTATTAAATTGCATTAATGTTAGTTATTAACTAAAACTAAACCTAATTGATAAGAGTATATCCATATGCCATATAACAATATGATCTCTATTCGAACTATATGTATAATATGAATTGGTATTTGCCGAAGTAGCAACCGCAGAGGGGGTTGTCTTTTGATAGAACCTAACAATTTTTGTGAATTTATGTGCGACATTTTGGCTGGTTCTAGAGCCGTGTTAGCATAAACTATATACCATATACTATATACCATATACCATATAGCATATACCATATACTATATACCATATACCATATACCATATACCATATACCATATACCATATACCATATACCATATACCATATTACACATACGCTTACGACTATTTACGACTACTTGAACCCGCAGATGTTATTCGCGTGTTCGTTTCTCGCTTTATCAGCACTTTGTTACGCACAGTAACTTTCTCCCTTTTTCTCTCCCTCTCTCTCTCTCTCTCTCTCTTCTTTTCTTGCTTTCTCTGTGTGTGTGTCTGTGTGTATTTAATTTTTTCCTTTTGTGCTCGTTCCAATATTTTATCTGCACGCTATATATAAAATGAAATTTTTGTGCAAAAATTGAAATATTTATTTATGTTTCTTTCTCTTATTATTATTGTTTTCTTTCTTTTTTTTTTGTTTGCTGCCCTTTATGTTTTGCGTGCGCATTTCACAGCCCTGGCCCAGGACCCTGCCCTGCCCCGCCCTGCCCTGCCCCGCCCTGCCCTGCCCCGCCCTGCCCTGCCCCGCCCTGAATCTGAATCTTCGTTTGCGTCTTGGCTGTTGTTGGATCTGTCGTTGTGTCGCCATTGTCCTTACGTTGTCCTTGCGTCAAGTGTCAAACGTTGCTGAGTGGCCAACGCCGTCTCCGGCAGTTTCCGGCTTTTCCCGCCCCATTCCCAGCGTTTCACCGCCCCCTTCGCACTCGTTACGCCTGCTTCCTTTACTGTTTTCTTTTTTTTTCTGGGGGGGGGGGGTTTGGTGGGGTTTATTTGCGTTGGCGGCAAAGTGTCTCGTCGCCTGTTGTCCCCCTAACTCCACTTACAGCTCGTATCTTACTTCGGTACGTTTTCTGTTTGTTTTGCATTATTTGCCGCCTCTGCTTCTGGATCTGCCCTGCGGTTGCCCTGTGTACTGTATGCTCCATCCACCCACATTTTCCATACTATATGTATATATATATTCAGATATTTTCCAACGCTCTTTATTGTTGTTGTTTTGCTTGTTGTTGTGCATATCTTATGAAATTGTTTATTTTTTCTGGTGCTATGTGTGTGTGCTTCTGTGTGTGTGTGTGTGTGTGTGGCAGTAAAATGTTTTCATGCTGCCCAACTACTCAAAAACCTCTCGATGCCGCAACACTCGCACTCACACTCACTCACTCACTCTACAAACTCACTCTACACACTCACTCTACACACTCTCTTACTTACCCAATCTACCAATCTTTCGCAATTTCGCCCAACCCATATATCGTTTATGTTGAGTGTATAATGGCTGTTTACTTTTGGCCTTCCCTTTGCCAGTCTTCATTTTTTTTCCTCCTTTAATTTTTTTCTGCTTTTATTTATTTTTTTTTCGTTCTTGTTGTCCCTTGGCATCTTTATTCACTTTGAAGTTTGCCGTCATGGTGTTTTTGCTCTCGATTGATGCCTTTCATTTGTTTTTCTTGGCCTTTTTTTATTGTTGAGTGTAGGCTGTGTACTATAATAATAAATTGTCGTCTATTGGCATATGTTTTATCGTTATAACATTTTATAAAATATATCAAATAAGCTCTTTGTTTAATGGGTAAAATATAATTAAAATGATATAAACTAATGCAGTTCAACTTTTTCTTTCTCAGATTTCAAAAGCTTTCGTATTTCATTGTATGTTTGACTTTAGCATACTAACTATTATATTATACTAAATTTATATAATTATTTTAAAAAATACGTAATATTTTTGAACATTAATTAGCTTTTTTACCGGTCGCAATTAACATGGAAGATGGCGATAATTGTTTTCGATGTTTTTCGAGAGATAAGGTAATTGCATTATTCTATTTTACTTATATTATAAATTTGTTATTATTTATATAATTTATTTATTATATTATTATTATATAGATATTTCTATTTTAAATGAATATTCAAAGTAAGGGTTGTTCAAACCAGTCATCATCTTTTAAACACCGTATATGAAAGCCTAACCTAAAATATTGAGTTTAAACAATATAAACTATATACTTTTCAAGTAGGATACACTAAAGCCAAAGTATTTAGCTTTAAAATGATTCCATTTAATTTTGTAAGCTTCCCGGAATGACCAACAAAGGAATTTGTCAAGAGAATGTTTTCAAAGTGCTCATCAAATGACAAAAGGCTGGCTGCCTTGAGATAACAAGGGCCGTCTTAAATTTGTATGCATATAGTACATGGGTGTGTGTGAGAAGGTGCAACTCTGTGCATATAAAGGTGTTGAATTCAACACCTGGTTGCACCTATTTTTGCTCAGTGTAAGAGTATGTGGTGGCAGCTTGAATTGCAGAAATTTGTAGTTGTAGTTGACAGTTTACAGGGTGCAGTTGGGTGCATAAGAAAAAGGATTTGCATATGCTTTAAGTCTTTAAAATTCAATGTAAGCACAGGGAGTGAATGTGAGTGTAAGTGAGTGTGAGTGTGAGTGAGTATGACTTAGTGTGAGTGAGTGTGAGTGACTTTGTGTGTGTGACGCTGCTGGGCAGACAACACTAATTGGTCGTGTCACAGTCACGTAGCCAGAGACAGAGTTGTTTCTGTGGCTCTACGTCAGTCCGGCTGTACGGTTGTCCAGGTTTCAGACTGTGAGTATAGACCCAACAAAATATTACGTATACCGTGCGTACTGACTGTATGGTCTGTAGTTCGTACATGTGGGCAATCAATGGCGCTCGTTGGGATGGAGGACACTTGGACACTATTGTTTGCCCAAGGCTTAGTCCGAGTGTTCCGTGTCCTGTTTCCAGTGTCCTGTGTCCTGTGTCCTGTGCATGTTTATCCTGTTAGCATACATATAGGGATCTACTGTGTATGTGTGTACAAGTATAATTTATTTTATTTGGCATTTATTTTTTGTGCTCAAGCGAAAGTCAAAAGCTTTTGTTGTATGCAAATACGAATTTTGCCACAACCTTCTCACAAAAATGTATCTCTAAGACAGTTGTCAGTCCGTTTGACTGCCTCTTGGACTGTTGGGCTTATTAGCCATGTTTATTTTCTGCCTTGTTGCATGTTGTCTTGTTATTTCATTTGATTTTATTTCATTTTTCGTTTTCTAGTCAAAACGATCTTTGACTCAACTGACCTCAAGGCTTCAAATGGTTTGAGTATTACAGCTGCTGGTGCCTTGTTTTTTGTTTAAGCTCCAACAAATATATATATATATACATATATTTAGTATACAATATGCATGCGTTTTTGTTTACTGCATACCAAGGCATATTGTACAGGATATGTACATATAATATAAAGTATATGTGTGAGTGTATGTAATTTTTAGTTTTACGGCTCAAGTGCTGCAAAGCTGTAAATTTGTCAAATCTTTTATTTCAGTTTAGTATATTTAATAAAAAAATAAATAAGAAATAATTAAACAAAATAAAAAAAATACAACGAATGCATGAGTTTCTCAGAGATTTTAATGCCAAGACTTGTTTCTTTTTAGAGTATTATATTTAGATATTTCTGTCGAAGAAATCGAATTATTTTGCGAATCATCCAAGAAATATATTCTTCGTTGTTACGCATGAGTAATGTTATGTATTCTGTTACTTTATCTAATTTAAATTTCTTTTGCTTGGATTTCACTTGTCTTTCTGCATGCTTGGACAGTAATACAATTAGGAAGAGTTACATCTGGATTTACTATGGTCTCTTGGCAGCCGGGTTTGATCTCTTTCAGTGACGCTTTTTATTTTGCAAACTGCATTTTCACACAAACCCCAAAACGAACGAACGAGTTAAGAAAAAAAAGTATCTCATGAATAAATGCATTTACGTATAGTAGTATCTTTTTTACGGTCAACCGTCTGAGTATGAAAAGGAAACTTGCTGTCATGTTTAGTATGCATGTGTGTGTGCAAATCCTTTGCAAATATGATAAAAGTCAAGGATTAGAGTGCAGCATATGCAAGCTTTCAACTTTTGTTAATATTTTACATCGCTTTCAGTCGGAAAATGCATGCAATATCTCTCAAAGTGAGTAAAAGTAAATACGTTAAGCCCTGACCAGAGAGAACCGTATACCATGAAACGGAAACAAAGAAATTGTGAAATTGTTTACAGGGCGTCGAGTACCATGAGGAGGATCTGGCAGCTGGCAATTTGGTCGATGGGGTGGAAAAATATTTGCACTACGAAATGACAAATTAATTGTGGAAAATTTGACGCTTAACGTTTTGCTGCTTTTTAAAGCAAACAAATTTCACTGATACAAACAAAAATTTGTACAACGTGTGTCCTGACGACCAACTGCTCTTCGTCTCTTACTCTCTCTCCCTCTCTGTCGCTTTTATAGCTGCTGGTAAATTAAATTCCTTGCCCACCATGACAGGAAGAAGGACAGGCGAGGGTACAGGTATAGGAGGTATTCAGGGCGCGAACGTGAACGTTAGTTACATGAGGACAAAGTCAACAAAGATGTGCGACAAATGCAATAACAAAAGCAACAAAGAGCACCTGATGACTGGGATTAAAGGTAAAGGAGCCAAGCGAAGGGTGCATCAAAATGGCTAAGCAAAAGCGTCAATATCATTGAAGCTTTAACTTTATTTTAGCCGAGTTTTTCGCCAAGTTTCATTTTAAAGTTATGCTTTATTCAAATGAATTTTGTTACATTTTGTTTGATATAAACCTCAGCCGGCAATTTGCAGATTAATTAAAATGGAATTATTGTAAGTATGGGAGATAGATTTATTAAATTTATTTAATTTTAATTGGTAGACAGATTTATTATATCAATTTCATTATAATTGATGAAATATAATATATTCATAACATAAAAGATATCGTCTCGTTTTATAGATATTATATAAATAATTCGTAAAACTTTAATACTATAATTTAACTTTTCTGAAATGATTTTAAGATATTTGATCAATTAAAAATAAATTATTGGAATATAATAAGAAAATCTCTTATATGTTTTATAGAAAGCAACTGGGACACAAAGCTAAGATTGTCAATTTAATCGAATTGAAAATCGGATCGAATGTGTGTGAAAGACTTCAATGCATTCGTGTCATATTGAAAAACATTTGGCACTTTAGAATTTGGCAATTAATTTTCTGCTTCGATTGCTTCTGTTGCCAGTTTTGATGATTTGTGCAACACTCACACATGGGCAACATTTAAACATACGAAAAGGCATATTAAATGTTAAAGTGACACACAGGACAAGTGAAGGAGAAGCTATTGGAGAAAGAGGGTCTTTCATATGCTGCTGTCGACTTTCTTTGATGCCGCCTTAATTACATTTCGATATTCGAGTGGCAAATGCTTTGGAAATGGCAAAAATTTTCAATCGTTATGCTTCTTGAAGCAAACTGGCAAATGCAACCAAGTTGAAATGTTTGCTATATGTTTTAGTACTTTGTTGATTTTACAGATTGTGTTCGTTTGTGTTGTTAGCTCACCTTCATTTATATATATTATATTTATATATATGGCATTTAGTTGCATTTGCCTATGACAGTTGTTGTTTTCCGGTTTGCTAATCTGCAAATATAGAAAATGTAAAGCAAAACAATAATTAAAATACATTTAAAGCTGTCAGAATACAGAAACCTATTGGAGCAAATGAAATGTTCAAACTTTTGAGCATTTAAGCTGAATCGAATAAATATCACATATTATTCATAGAGATTATATTAATTATGTTTAACATTTGCCAAAGAATTATTGGGTGTGTACGTAAACTGAACGTAATCCAACAGTACAATGAAATTATATCATTCGCTTGTTATGGTCTTCTGTTCGCCTGGCATTTCAGATTAATCAGGAGTCAATTTCCGTTCTAGATGGAAAGCTAAATGGATGTTTACTATATGACTATCAGCACCAAAAATCAAATGCCTTTAAAAGAGTGTCTGTAGGAAAGTTACACCAGGCGCACAGAATGCAGCAACAAGAAAAGATTTTTAAACGAATCTGATTTATAGAATTATAGAATTTAAATCTCAACGTTATTTTAAATTCTGTTTAACCGCCAATATTCAGCAAGTATTTTAGGCACATTTAATGTGCTTTTAGAAACTATTTTGAATTACAGAGATTTTTTATTTATTTCATTTATATCATGAAATGCATTATGTGGTCCGACTTCTGCCAGTTACAAATCGCCTTTCAGAATGTAAATAATCAACATTTTTAAAATATGTTTCGTTTTATACTAGTAAATATTTTTTTCCTGAATTTTGCATTAAAAGTATTCAGATTTATAATTAGCAATGATGTTTGATTTAGCTTTTTACAAATATTATTCTCGGCTATAAAAATACATTATTGTGGAGTATTTCCCTTTTATTTTTTTTTGTTTGTGACGAGATTATTTTCATTCGGAAAATGCAAAATCAGCTATGCGTAACCAGAGCAAACAAACAAACACCAACAAATATTGCCTGTTCCGCCTATTTATAGTTCACTTAGAGGGTGGTACATATAAACAGCGTGGATTGGGGGTAAACCACACTTGTGTCTGACGTTGTAAAACCAAAATGGTTTTTTTTCCTTCTGTTTCATATTAGAAATTCAAAGAGAAACAGTTGCGGGGATCTGGGGTGGAGAGAGGAAGGAGCCGTTCGTTTTGTATAAATATTAATGAAGTGGGCCATAGAAGTGCTAGGTGAACCATTGAGTGGGTCGTTCTTGTTGGTATTGAATGGCGTATTTGTATCAAGAAATCCTGGCCTATTTGCCAGTTATACGTAAAGCCTACAATTGCCTCTCAGCGCCTCTCAGTCGCTCCTCGCTCTCGACTTCTAGTTTAACTTGTGTGCTTTGCTGTGTTATTCGAACTCTGTACATTGTTTGTCCTCGCATATATTGTTGTTCTTCTTCTTGTTGTTGTTCTTGTTTATTTGCATAAGAACTCAATAAGCATAGCATAATACAACCAACAACCCAGCCTCCTTTCTAAATGTAGAAGCCTACTCTCTCATTCACTGCCAGTGCCTTTTCTCTGAAGCTCGTTATTACTGCCTTGTGGCGTTTCACGTTCTCTGGTTCTCTGATTCTCTGGGTCTCTGGTTCCCTGGCTCCCCGGTTCTCCACGCATCATCGCTTCCAACATGACGCAGCAAATGGCGTGTGTATTTAGTGCGTAATTACTAGACCAGTTCCGTAGTTGAGTTCATGTTTTTGGTCCAGTAAATGACGCTTGTAATGCTAATGTTGCCATCATGTGGTTGCAATTCTAAATGGACCAGGCGTTGGCGTTGAATTTTGAAATTGTGCCAGACCTACACGTACTATAATGATGTATAAATACCTTAAATTTTGTGATTAAACGAATGAAAACCGGCAAGGTCTTTAAAGGCTTTAAATACCAATTATTTCTCAATGTTTTCTTCAAACAAAGTTTTTCCATAAATAACAATATTTGCGTAATTAGAATGTCCTTAACTTTTCTTACGACTCCTTAAACTTTAGTATATCTAAAACAATGTGGAGAATTGGTAGGATCTATATACATAGTTATCTGTACACATTATTCCAAGCACATTCACTTAATTGTATAGCATTTGTTATGGAAATTTGAAATTAAAGCATCGAATACGTTTCGCATTAAGTAGTCAGCTTAAGTCGTTCAGAATATTCGTAACGTTAACTTCTAATTGTGAATGACATTTGGTAGCTAAAAGTGAATGTCATTGAGACAATAAGACGCAACTTGATTGCACACTCAGAGCTCATTAAGAGGTATGCTTCGTATACGCATAACGACAATACAAAATGATGTCTATTTCGAATAGGGAGGGGCCATGCTTTCATTCTTACGCACAAAACTTATATGGTCACACACGTACACAGACAGAGACAGAAAGACAGAAAGAAGTAGATTGAGAGAGAAAGAGAGGGAGACAAGACAAAAGCCCTGATTAGAGCGACGAGGAACACTCCGATGTTGAAGTCCATTAAAATCCACTCAAGTGCACTTAAACGCTTCCGAGTGCTTTGCAGGATTGCAATGGAACTGAAGATACGATTTGAGTCAACTCGACTAGACTCGATGCGATTCTTAACCCATCTCTAACTCTTCCTCTGTGCTTGTGCATGTGTCAGGAACTCTAATGAGACTTAAGACTTACGAATCCTTTGCGTATGCGTTTGCTTTTTATACCCTGTAGACATTAAGCAGGCCAGAAAGGTTTGCCTATTCCCTATCATATGATTTCACTAACTTTATGTTTGATTTGTTTAAGTATTAAAATGTTTTTTTTTTTTTTTTTTTGAAAAGACCCTCCCCCCTTTCTCCTCTCCCCCCCCCAAAACCCCAGAGAAAGACTTTTTCCCATAGGGGG